>JAQIWO010000004.1:0-44331 GCA_034695405.1 Entomobrya muscorum
GCTGTCCCCTAAAGGTCCTTATGGGACAGCATGGGAAAATCGCCATTTTTTTCTTAGGGGACAGCATGCCGCCATTTCCCCCCAAAAAGTATCATCCAACCAATGAAAGTGTTTAATTTGTCGTCCCAACAGGTTATGACGTTCATCATTTCTTGAGCATAGAAGCTTTTAAATTTTTTGCTCAAGTAAATCTAGTTAGTTTGTATTGGATTGGCCACCACAACGTCACGAAAAATAGAACATCTCAAGTTGCATATATACTTTCTTTAATTTAATATTTTGCTGTTAACCAGACATTGACAATACTCGGATTTGATAAATAATTTATAATAAGTAGTTGAGTAATTGGTATTGATGGTCTGGTCTGTTGTTGTTTGTTTTCAACAGCTTCAAAGTGCCACAAGCCATAGTTCAAAAGAGAATAATTTTCAAATTTATTCTTAGAAGTTGTAACGATTTCTAGTGATTGGAGCAAGTCAACGTGATATTCACAGCTCCAAGGCTTCGTCTGGAAGGTGTAAGCCAGAAAATGTATTTTGATGCAAAGTCCAAATAAAAACGAGCATTCAAATCTGTCATAATAATACAATCATGTATAATTAATAAGAAATATACAATTTTTATGGTAATAAAATATATAAACATGGAATCCATGAAAATCATGAGTTTGCTGATACATATAATTTCAAACTGCACCGTAACCATCGTAAATATTGAGTAAGTGTTGAAAATTGAGGGATCTTAAAAGTTTAATGTTCATCAGAAGTCGTCATAAATGCCCGATGCTCCTGACAAACTACTTTGCCCCAAAACTTCTCATAAAATGTCAGTTCACAGAAAAGGATCGATCACAGGATCAGTGCTAATGCGCAAGTAAGGTGACCAAAATACACAGTAGGCGAAGGTTAAATAGAAAACTGATTGACCTTTATTTAAAAGAAATTGAAAATACTGAAAATGAATGAAGGGCTTTTATGGCAAAGAACAAGATAAATCAAAGAGCACACAGGCTCATCACCGAAAGGATTCACCGCTGATGGTAGCATGAGCAAGAGTCTACATCCACTCGGGAAGGAATACCAGAAGGAATTAAATTGTAAGTGTAGAAAAGTTGTAGTGGTGGTGTGAGCGAGCACGTTGCCCACAGCCACATGCTCCTCGCTGGATTCCTGGAGAAATCCAAACCGGGCAGCAGAGAATGAGTGTGCACTGTGCAGAGTAGTTGCGGAGTAAGCCAGCGGCGTGCTTTTGCCTCGATGATAAATTACTGAGCACTTTGTAGAACTGGTAGAACTGAGTGTGTGGCTTTCCAGCCGCATGAAGGCAAAATGGGGTACCGTGAGACTGTTTCCATGATTTGTCCAGGAGAGTTGACGATGACGCTAGATGATGCATCATGCAGAACTACGAGTCTTCTTTCTGTACAACAAAGTAAAAAGCAAGAACGGCAAACTACCCCAAAACATGATAATTACATAATTGTTCATTTTTAACTAACTTCATATTGTATGAGGAACATGAATTTTACTGAGCATGTTCCCACGATAGTTAGCTACTCAAATATCAAAAAATCAGACTCCGATTTCAGAACGGAAAGATTTTAGAGCAAAAACGAAAAGTGGCTCTTTGGTCAAAAATAGGGAAATTCTACGACTTTGTTACAGTTAGGATCAATAATAATAAAAAATAATAAAATATGGTATAATAATATATGTAAGCATGAAGTACATGATAATGATGCCTGCTAGATACCTATAAATTCACACTGTATTGTAAGTGCGTATATATATTTTATAATTAGCTGGATTTAAACACAGGATTTAAATTCGTTTACATTGTCGTTTCTATTCGAAGAGGAACATGCAGTGGTAGGGAAACGCGTGCGATGGAAGAGCTGTTGCTAACATCATCACACTTGTATGCAGTCCTTCTTTCCTCCCAATCCGCCATATCTGGCGCTCAACCCGACAAAACTCCACTTCCAGCATGGTGAACTGTGTACGGCGCCGAAGTGTCTGAGAAACAGTAAGAATAACTTTTAATTAGATGCATGATTATACTGAACGTCAAGAATGATTATAAATATTATATTATATGTACATTATGCAGATTATACAAAACGAAATTTACGTTATGCTTACCATATTGTCACAACTCCAAACCCTTTCAGGTATCTCCCAAGTAAACAGATTACTTTCGTAAAAGTGCTTGTGTCGCTGCTTATTACCTGCACGCTTATATTGCCGAATACTTACGCCGAGGTATTTGAACGTGCCATTATTGATTGTGATAATGGAAGCAGGTTCCATCCTGACATTGTCCTCAGGTAAGACTGTTATTGGACGTCAACTCTGATCAATTTCCCAAAAACCTACGCTACCAGCGGTAAGGAATTTAGTTTCTTGTGCAGAGGTAGAATGATTTTTCGTGGTAGCAGTTGGAATGGGAGATATTCTTGCAGCCGCTGTATTAGCTCTCAAGTCTGGGACTGAACAGGTGATTTTGTTATGAGTTTCTGGATTTATTGGGAGGGGAACTAGAGTTGTTGCATTGGGAGTATGAATTGTTATCATGGGTTCTCGAGTTGACATGATTGGAGATGAAGTTGTCGTTGGAGAATATAGATTTGTAATCGTCGTTGTTGATTCAAAACTTGTAGTTTCCGGAGATGTGGTTTTCTTTGGTGAGCTGTGGTCGTCGTTTGGTGAGCTGGGGTCTTTACTGGGTAAGCTGGAATTGTCGTGTGGTCTACAGTTGTAGTGTTGTGAGATAGGGTTTTCTTTGGTGAGCTGTGGTCGTCGTTTGGAGAGCTGGGATCTTTACTGTATAAGCTAGAATTGTCGTGTGGTCTACATATGTAGTGTTGTGATATAGGGTTTTCTTTGGGAGAGCAGTGGTTGTTGTTTGGGGAGAAGTTGTTGTCGCTTGTGTAGCTTTGGTCGTCATCGTAGAAGCACGAGTTGTCGTCGTGCTTGTTGAAGTTATGGTTTTGGGAGATGTGGTTTTCGATGGGAGGGCTGTGGTCGTCATCAGAAAAGTTGGAGTTGTCTTTTTGCGGGTTGGAGTCGTTGTTAAAGGAACAGTTTGAAAGCTGGGAGACATTTGGTCGCTACTGTGGAAGCCGGAAATAACTGGATCTGCTGTTGTGAGAACTCGAGTCGGAATGGTGGAAGCTGGAGTCGACAAAAGGGGAGTTGGAGGAGTAACTGGTAAGGAATATGTAAGAGTTCTGGTCGTGACATCTGGAATGTCGATTTTGTTCACAGCTATAGACTAACTTGTATGTGTATTTATCATCGTTCGGTTATTTGTTAACTTTTTGCTATAGATAATGAGCATGGGTAAACTTGTAGGTAGGTTATGGCTTTGATGTGGTTGTGAGTGTTGCATCTGTTGGTAGAAAACAGTACACAATACTAGAATTCTTCATACAAAAAAATACAAATTCCACCAAACTGGGACCAATTCACAGTCACACCATTCACATTGATTGGAAATATTCCTCTGTGTAAATCAAATACGCTACTGGCTGGTAAATGTGTAATATTTTACGAGCACATACAAATTCTCATATCATGCATTCAAATTCATTTGTTCTTTTTACGTGCTGTTTGTTGGAAAGTACTTCTCACAGTTTCAGCATATTTGCCAAAACGCACATAAAACTCTACCAAATCCTCTAACGCTGCACAAAATGAATAGGTTTACGTTTTGACGATTGGACAGGTTTCTTTTATCTTAGTGACACATTCCAGGTATGTTTCGTATTGGGTGCAGGTAGTAACACAAATAAATGTTAGGGAAAATATAATACCAATTGCTACAGGCATTATAGGCTATGACATGACAGTGTTGGAAATGTGCTTGTTGTAACAAAAGAGTAATTATCTCCCGATACTTCTATTATATATATATATTGTTTGCAGCAAAAGATAAATGATTGGTAAAGTAAAAAATTGTTATTGATGCCTACAACAAGCCGGCCTTAATTATTCATTTCACACACAGAAGTAATCCATAAGACTTATAAAAATCATTGACTTTTCCATGTCCCGCTAGGAGTGTTCGCGTTGGTTCCTCGCAACTGTAAAGGAAATACATAAGAATGACCCACTCTTACTAATCAAATCTTGGATAATATATTCATATGCTACACAACAGTGTATGAACAGGATAATATAGGAAATGACTATCGCTAGAATATTATACATATGCATATATTATGCTAGAGCATTATACTATGCATTTATAACGAAAAGGAAATGCTTAAAACTGCTTTTTAATGCCAAATTAAAATTCGAATCGGTTCAAAGTGTCATCCAACGGCCTCTGCGACCGGTTTCTTTATTGTGGCTTCTTCAGGCAGACTTAGTTTGCCTATTGGATTTCAAGACATGTTGTTCTTTGTCTTGTCTACAAGTGACTCGAAATGGAGGAAATGACTATCGCTAGAATATTATGCATATGCATATATTATGCTAGAGCATTATACTATGCATTTACGGAATCAAATTTTCTTGTTCGTTCCGTTGGTATCTTTCTTGGTTGGATGAGGACATGATGGAAAATCTACGTTCCGATTGAATAGTGTACACATTAGTTATTTTTCATTTAGGTAAGGCAAATTAAATATCACAATTTTATAAGTATACCTAATTGGCCATCCATATAGTGTCCTATGTTGACATATCCCATTTAAATGCATGTATAGTGGAGAGAATCGCCAGCTATGCAACTGGGGTCCATCAAAACTTTATGCTTCTCAACACCAAAACATTAAGCGAATTTTACTGCCATCCTTCATAGGTAGCAATTAGGCCTATCAGAGTCACGTAATACTACGGACCAATTACGGCCTTCATTCGCAGCATTCCGTCCTTTCAGATTACCATGCTTTGTCACTATCAAAGTATAGGTATGGTCAACCGGATGACAGCTTCCGTCATTTTGAGTTCTTAATATCCTAATTGATAAACTGTGAAGAAAATGAGCGCACGACTTTTCTTCCTATTCCATGATCCGTTAAACTCCGAAAAATCGCTTAATTTTTTCTGCCGCTAGTTCTTGATGGGAACAGAACTCAAACAAACTTTCACTTGTTTTTTTGTATTCATTAGAGCTCGAACTAATAACACTTTGTGCATAAAATGCGTCTCCCTTAGAATTAACAATAAATTATTTATATTAAATTATATCCCTTATTATTTATTTATTGAATGTAAATCCTCCATTTTTGAGAAAATAAAACTAATCCTAAAATAAATTAACCATGATACAAAAAGTACCAAACAAATTTTCACTGTTATAAATATTTAATCATATTTCACTGTTCGCCCTCAGTTCTTTTTAATTAAATATTTCTTTTGAGTTTGGCGTGAGAAAAACCAATACCTACACAAGCCAAACATGCATGCAAAATATCTCCATCGATGTGTGTAGCGTTCATCGTATCTTGTTTCAAAAGCCCACCCGCACAATGTTATAAACTTGCAGAAAACGCCGGATTTAATGCATGTTTGTATTCTTTATGCTGCACACCTATTCTGCTGTCATTTTTTTCAACAAATGTGTGTATGAGTGAGCGTGTATATGCCTATATTTTATAATTTAAAAACCGGTCAAGTGCCAGACAAGTCTGGAGCACAATCACTAGCTTTGCTGCTCTTCTTTATACCTCTCAACCAATAGCGAAGAAGTGTAGGTTAGGTCCTATCTTTTATAGCACATACGGCACTTTTCTAACGGGTTTACCGGTTTTATTTATGATTGTTTTATTTAAATGTTCGCAAAGTTTTTCTGCTTGGCACAAGTTAATTAATTGTTTCAATTATGGATGTCTAAATAAAATTGTATAACGTAATATTTTTTGAGGTGAGGATGAGGTTAACATTGTCGTTGGGTATTACACCACGGGCATTTCTATTTGCTGGAACGTTTCCCATAAAAGTAAATACGATAATCATTTAATTTAGGATAAAATTTAGGATAAAAACACAAAAAGTCAAATGTTAATTCAGATAGCCAAATGTTATCAAAAAGTAGATGTATCATGAAGACCATATAGGTACATTGGATCGGGCACCAGGACTAATAAAAATCCAAGGTAACCACGTAACCTCGAAACTCATGATGTTTTTGATGCTAAGGAAAGCCATAATTTTTAGCAAGGGCATATGGTTTTCTTGTTCTAACTTGAGTGCACTACCAATGCAAAATTAATAATCAGTTATGCCTATACAATATTTATTTCCCGCATATTTATTTAGGTTAATTTTATGAGATAAACGCAAGCAAATAAACTTACAAAGGTTTGTTTCACCCATGAATATTCGCATTGGCATTATGTAAGCAACAATTCAAGGATGTTTCATATAACCTATTATACTTTTAAAAAGAGTGTTTAAACTGTAGAGCCCACCACTTTAAACCAGTTTGTTTTCATTTCCACATCCTCTTGATCTCAGTATTTCTATTTTGTTTGATCATTCTTGAAAACCTTAAAATACATATAATGCCTTTTACTACTGTATTGGCAAGGTGTAAAACTTCAAAAAAAATCCATTAGTATCCTTTCTTTTATTCACCATCTATTTACTTTAACTTTGAAAAATTTCAATGGGAAAATAAACAATATTCATTGTTCATCCATTGATTTGTTTCCCAATCATGCCCGCTTCTTCACATCAAATTATGATTTGTTAATCCTTCGTTACATAGTTGTCTATTTATATACAATGAAAAGCACAAGAGCCTATTCTGTATACTTACAAATTTTTTTATTGTGAATGAAGTGATTATGGAAGTTTGTGTTTGTTATTCTCGTCACAAAACCATTTAGCGTAAGGATTGAATAACACTTCATTGTAAGCATACATGAGATACATACACTGAAATAAGTTTAAGAAATTTCAAATTGCTGATTTTTTTAACTAAAATATACTGCAATAAAACACAACGCGTAACAGCAAACAAACAGCATTACATGCTAGCTAAGTAAATTTATTCAAAATGAACTCTTTATGTTCTAAATGTATTTAACTTCCAGCATAAGAAATCCAATTCCTAGCATTCAACTCAAATATTCCGATCTTCAAAGGAGTTTATTTAGCTGTTGATGTAGTCTTTCTTATAAGTTCAAAAAGATCCTATTAAAAATATTTAAGAATAAACCTTTATTAATATTAAGGCTTTCAAACAAAACAACAATATCATACATGTCCAACGAATGGATATTTGAGTACCTCGTAGGGGAGGGGTTCGTAAGTAAGAAATTTAATAAAAGTAAGGAAAACAATCAAAATTTCACTTGTTATCTTGATCGTAGTATAGCTGACGTTATACGTACGCTACGTAATATTTATTTTTGTCTTAGTCAAAAAGGGGTTTAAGTTCTTACACGCTTGACTTGAATTGGCCTTATTGCGCTGTGAATTTTAAAGGAAAATAAATAAATTAAAGTTAACGTGATTCATTCATTTCCCGAAAATACTAATAAGTTTCACCAACTAAATCATGAATTTCCAAATGGATATTGCAAAATTGCAGTACATCTTAATTCTTGTCCAAGGCTTATTAACAATGGAGCAACCGCCAGAGGACCCACAGGCTATTACCAAGCAATCTTTTATTTCGAATCCTAGTTATGATATATTTATTAGATTATTTGAAGTTTGCACTACACAATATTCACATCAATCTAAAGCAGTGGTAGATTTGTTCCCAATGTGGCATCCCTACTGTAATCCTTGGAGCAAAATATTTTGTGTTACAATTCAAACGAATTCCAAAGTGAAGAAGAAAAACTCAAATTCAACAAAACTTCAAAACTGGATATCTTCTGACTACGAAGACTGGACACTGCTATACTTGAAAATATTTGAAGTAATCAGATTTCATTCGATTTGTACAGTATACATACCTAGTTTACAAAATGGGAAAGACCCGCTAAATAAATATTTCAAAAGGCGCTCAAAGTTGAATTCAAAACATAGCATGAACTACGATCCTGACTTTATACTTGTTTCTAAATCACTGCTTACAAAAACATCCGGGAGTACACTCTACGAAATTCAGGCGCTTGCAAATCTAACGTCGATAGTTTTAGCAATAAATACTTCAGATTTCGTTATACTAGCATCATGTATAGTTTGCTCACCTAGCAAATATTTTGATAAATTTATACGTATTCCTTTTAAAACTGTAAATTTTCTAAGCCAGAAGCATTCGTTCCGCTTGGATTTTGACCTTAAAGCAAATCTAAAACTCTCACAGCGTCATTTCGGCATTTTCATATTTAAGAGCAGCCGAATAAAGTCAAAATGTCCGACAGAAAGTACTCTAGTTGGTATAAAAACTTGGAATCAAAATTCAGCGTTCCACTGTGTCAAGAAATTGATCACAGCGTTCTTTAACTGTTCCACAGAAATTTGTCAAACCTTTTTAACAGAACTCAATTACCTATCGACCTCAGAATTTAACACAGGGCGATACGTTTATGGTATGTCAGTTGGAGCTGAAGCTTCTGGTATGAGTTATTCTTTGTTCATCCGGAAAACAGAAGGAAAATACGGAAATATAAATATATGGAGTGAATTGCTTGGGCTAAAATGGCAGCTGTGTGTAAAATTTTCAGGGGCGTTTATTGCCCTTGGTTACATACTTTACAAGACTGGATTTGGAACAAAATCCTATTTCTGGCTCCTCGCCACTCTACTGGAACAAGAAGATAGTGGTCGCAAATATTGTAAAAGGTCAAACTTCTTTCTCTTACTTATTTGGATTTTGGTGGCAATTCTACTTCGGAACTCTTTCAGCTCTACAGTAGTCACAAATTCAACGAAATCGGTGGGACCTGAAATACCAACGACTTCGTACAGCCATCTTTTATTGCAAACAAATATAACGCTCATTGCAGACTGGAAAACGTTTTGGCATGTTTTTAATGTTTGGGTTGGCATTGATGACTATGTAGGAAACAGAGAAGCTATAACGAGAATCACTCGGTTTTTTGAAAGGTTACTTATAACTAGGGATCCAATTGATATAGTAAATACCGTGAAGAAGAAATGGTCGTACCAAGACGATATTTTGGATAACGTGACCTTTGCTACGGAAGCAGCCAGAGGGTGGTTATCACCGTATTACAATCAGAGTTATTATTATGACTATGATTCATCATTTGTTAACGTATTCGCATTAATATTCTATGAACCGTCGCCTTTGAATTATAACTTCGTGGAGACTCATGTGGCCAGACTTTTAGCATTTTTTCACAATAGCCATTACCTTCACGAGACAAACGAGGAGGTAGTATCACCAGTTTTAAATTTATGGGCAACATGGACCAGTTCCCAGTTTCAAAATAGTTTTGAGACTGGCTTAGCTGCGATTGTTGAGTCAGGGATTTACATGTATGAGCATGCATCATAGTCATGAACACATTATTATGAAATATTACATGGAAAAGCACACCAACACTAGAAACATGTTAGAAGTGCAGCAGATCAAGACAGCATTTCGGAAGTGGAATGTTTTGAGATGCTTTCATTTATACACAAGCAAGTGCGAATTGGATGATATTCTTAAGCCTGTAGATTTTGAAGGGCTTCGTGCATTCGATTTGTATTCGTTATGGGTAATATTTGGATTTCTGGTTTTACTGGCATTTTTTATATTTATTTTTGAGAAGGTATTTTAGAAAATGGTTTCATAAAAAGTGCAATGATAGCTCTAATAGTTTGATATTCTAATAGTTTTGTATTAGTTTTGAATTCACCGTTCTCAAATGAGGAATTCCAATGTTTTATTTCCATCGCCTAAATGCATCAAACTGTTATAATATATGTATATTTTTTTGTCAATTAATTTCTTTTTTTCAAACTTAACCTCTAAAACTACTGATAAATGGAAATATATGACAGTATTTAAATAAAATTTAAGTCTAAATTAAATTGTATACTAGAAAATCCTGGATGTATCATATGTATATATTAGGTGGTCATTGAGACTCTGTCAAGTAGTCGTAAGTGTTGTTTCTTTTGAAACTGTGTTTGTAGAAAAACCTCTCAATCAAAGTAGGAAAAGCTAAATAGAAAATACGTATGTTTCACATATCGTTTAAAACGTCGAGATAATCAATAAAAAATTTATGAGGTAACCTCTTGACACAAGCTTTCATTCAAAACTGAAGATATGAATGTATGACGGAGCTTATAAATTAAAATATCTTCCACGTCATTTTGCATAAATCTAATGAAAACTTGGAATGCCACGTAATTTGACCATTGCCGAGTAAAAATTTTTTAATAGCTTTCTTTCAGTATATTTTGTCACGCAAAATTGAAATATAACTCAACCGAAAATATTCTGATTAATATTAAAATAAGCGCATTTCACAAAATCTCAATTAACCAGCATGCATACTTTTCAAGAATCAACGTTAATCAAAACTTGAAGTACAAACCCTTAAAAAACATCCTGAAAGTCTCAATCAATATACCAGACGTGTTTAATAATGTGTCAATACGCGTTACCATTTCAGATAAAATAGTAGCCTACTACACACTTTTAGGCTTGAAAGCGTACGTTTTAATACGTATGAGTTATTAAAGTCCTAAGTTTCTAAGAAATGCCCAGTTTTCTAAAACTCTATCAATATTTAGTTACCAAAAATATTGTTAATACCACCATTTTAATGACCAAAATATATTTTTAATGTGTTCTCAAAAACCGTTACGCGTAATCCAAAGTGAACGTTAGTCATTTACTAAATATTTTTATTACTAACAAGATTAAATGAACAATTGGGTGCTAAAAATAAATTAAATTTGTTTTAAAAATTTCATTGCAATTAAAAGCTTTTCATAAGACGGTAAATGTGGTAGTAGCAATGCTGAATATAGCAGTTTTTTAAATTCAGTAGTTTATTAGATTAGAAAAAAGTGTCTGTTAAAACTCTTCTGAAATTCTGAAATAATTAATTCCCAAAGTAACTACGAGAGATCTACAAGATATATTTGAACACATAGCGAACTATAAGATGGAAATAAACAACTTGAAATCTGAAGTAATGTTCATCCTTCTTCACTTGATAAATGTAAGTATGACTAATCCCATTGCAAACACTCGGTTAAATGTGCTAGATCATAAGATTACATTCTTGAATATGCTAACGACATGCACCATATATATATCCCATATACAAAATGAAGACAACCTGCTAGTTTCAACATGGCTGCAACATTGCCACCAATTCAGCAACATAGCGTGTGCTACTATCATTACAAACCCGACCGCTCGCTTGAAGACCAAGAAAAGATCTAAAATTTCAAAAAATACTGGAAGGCATCGGATTATGAGAACTGGACTTTCTTGTATTTGAAAGTTTTCCAGACCATAAAGTATCAACTGTTGTGTACTTTATATATACCCAACCTTAAAAGTGGACTAGAAGGCTATTTCAAAAAACGAAATAAATTGTACGCCAAGCACGACCTAAATCACGATCCAGACATTATACTAGTCTCTAAATCAATGCTTTCAATAATGACATCTGGAAGTGCGTCTTACGAGTTTCGAACATTTGCAAATCTCACATCGATAGTCATATGCATAGACACGTCAAACTTTGAAGTACTAGCATCCTGTATAGTTTGCTCACCTAATAAATATTTCGATGGAACTATACGCATACCTTTAAAAAATATAAACTTGCTAAAGGATATGTCTGGAAAGCAAAATACATTTGAAAGCCGTCACATTAAATTAAGCTGTCCCACTGTAATTGTATACGATGCAGTTCACATAATTCCAAATCAAGACTCGGCTTTCTACTGTATTAAGAACATGGTTGCAGAGTACACCAACTGCTCAACAGAAGTTTGTAAACACTTTTTGACCGAGTTCGATTACGTGTCTGCCACAGACTTCTTCACTGCTAATTACGTGTATAGAACATCTATTGGAGCTGGTTTTTTGGGTTTGAGATATTCCTTGTTCATCAGGAAGCATGAAGGAAAATACGCAAATATAAATATATGGACGGAGTTACAAGTACTTAAATGGCAACTTTGTGTGCAACTTTTAGGAGCGTTCATTGCTCTAGGATATATACTCAGCAAGACCGGATTCAAAACTAAATCGTACTTTTGGCTCTTAGCTACTTTATGAGAACAGGAAGACGATGGTCGCAAATTTTGTAGAAAATCTAATTTTTTTCATTCTATTTATTTGGCTTTTTATGGGAATTATAATTCGAAATTTATTTTTGTCAGCGGTATTCACATATTCCACAAAATTTGCAGAGCCCGACATCCCCACAAATTCCTTCTAGCATCTTGTCTTTGGAACAAATTTAACGCTAATTTCAGATTATACAACGTTTCATAATATATTTAAAAAATTTTGATGGTGTTGATAACTTTACAGGAAATACAAAAGAAATATCAACAATCACTCAATTGTTTAATAGAATGCTGACCACTGGAAATCCAATAGATATTGTTACCATTGTAACGAGACATTGGTCTCCTCAGGACAGTATTTTGGATAATGTAATTTTTAATACAAACCAATGGAGACGTTGGTTATCACCGATTTACAATCAAACTTGTTATTATGAGTATGACTACAAATTTGTTGACGTATTTGCATTATGGTTTTATACGCCGTCGCCTTTAAATTACAAGTTTGCAGAGGTTCATGTGGCCAGACTTTTCGCATTTTTCTACAATAGTCATTATCTTCACGAGACAAATGAGGAGCAAATATCACCCATTTTAAACTTATGGGCAACAATAACCGATTCCCAGTTTCGGAAAAGTTTTGAGTCCGGTTTAGCTCTGATCGTTGAGTCAGGAATTTACATGTATGAGAATCTCAAGAATGAGTACATTGTTATGAAATATTTTGTGAAAAAGTACTCTCAGAGAAGAGACACTTTAGAAGAGGAGCAGCTCAAGAAGGCATTTCGTAAGTGGAATGTTTTGAGATGTTTTCATTTGTACACAAACGTGTGCAAACTAGATGATATTCTTATTAAGCCTATAGTTTTTCAAGGGCTACGTGCGTACGATTTGTACTCATTATGGATTGTGTTAGGATTCCTTGTGTTGCTAGCATTGTCGATTTTTGGGTTTGAAAAAGTATTTAGCAGAAATGAATGTTTGATGAAATGGTAATAATTGATGCCTATTCTTGGGAGTCTTTACAATTTTTTTCAGAAACCAAGCAGACCGATTTCGTTGTATTCAAACCATATTTATAATAGATAATTATAACATAATTACTTATGAAATACAAAAACAATTAAAACAATTTTCACGGATAAAAATACTTTGAAACCCCACCTAAAAGCCATTTCATCACTCATTGCATGACTTCATTGATTAAACAAACTTAAGTGATGAATTACGGTACTTGATTTTTACAAATAATCTTAATATCGTTTAAATAATTTCTACCTAAATCGCTACTTTTTATAAGGTTATACTTTGCATACGTGCAATATTTGCAAAAAATGCTTCAAAAACTAGGAAAGTTGAAGTGTCAAATCAAGCAACTGTTCTGTTCAAAACATGTTTTTTCGGTAATGTTAAACATATCAGTTTGCAATTGATCGACTGATTGATATCGTCGTGATTTATTCATTGGCTTTTTATACAAAATTATCATTAAGGCTAGTTGCTAATTACTAATTAATGCGTTCATTGTTAAGCTATGTGCTGACCATGCAACTGCATACCAGAGCATGGTCACTATTTCATATCATCATCATATTCATCATAATGTTTGCTACATAGGCATAATATATGTGTTCAATATAATATGTGACAGGTAATGATAAAAAAGCTTATTGAATTTTATACTGGAATAGATTTTGGACCAATATTAAATTTTCCGTTTTTGTTAAAAAGCAAAGCAATACAGTAATGGTCAATAAAAGGTAATATCAATTTATATAAAGCAGTTTATCTTAACGTCATTTGAAGTGGGTGGATGGGACAAAAAGTTTTTATCTGGGTTTACTTGGTTCTTGGAGCTCGGTGTTTTATGGGTTTAAGCAGGTAATATGATTTAAATACGTAAGTTAACCTGCTATTCACCCGAGTTTGTACACCGAGCTGTAGAAAATATATGTAAACATATATTACCTAAAATTAAACACGCAACCAAATCCATTAAAAGTCATCGTTAATTAATTATTTCCGAGCACACTAAAACCAGGATAAGTTACATCCTTGCCTCGTGTCTAAAGTCGACAAGCTTATTATTCGTTTTGCATACTTCCCAAGTCATATTATCAAATAAATTTTTAAAGCCGGCCAGCTCTTAAATGTTTTTTGATTTAAACTTTAAAAACTAGTTAAAAAATATCAAATTGTGTTCAAATCAAATCAAATCAAAATCCCTGTTTTGACAATGCTTTGGTTTATTTTCAATTACCGTCTAAAAACAATAGTGAAATGCCAATATCAAGCTAACTTAAATATAACTCCCCAACAACAAATTACTATATTCTATCAGGTTTAGTTCAAACATTTTCAATTAAATTTAACCTACTACTATTACTGATTTTAAATATTAATCTACATTTCCCGCCTCCGTAAAACCAATTTTATCTCTCATTTCAACCCATTTCAAATAAAAATTTATTATTGAACCACTGTTCTAGCGCGTGGTGGTTATCTACTAGTTAACATTGTTAGCCTATGACGTTTCCAGTATTTTTTTTATTGATTAAAGAGATATATATATTTTATTGTGACGCCCAACCGTGCAATCTATTTTTTTTAAACAAATCGGGTTACATACAAAAGCCAAGCCCATTACTAGTTAGACATCTAAAAACAAAACATGTATTTTGCAAGGCTGTTTTTTTGGCTGAATACGGGCATTTAGCTTGCTAAATTTAAGCAATTTTTTGTTTTGATCCAAACATTACCCACAGTAAGTCATCTAGTTATTGTTATACCTTAAATCACACGTATTATAGTTCGAGTTTCAAGGCACGAAACATCTACTTACTTAATTCACGTTTATCTGCATGCCGCCGTATGGCGTAAGGTCAAGGGCATTATTTCACTCAAAAGCACATCATAACTCCTCTGGTTAGTGCCGAGTTTTGACTTTGCTTTCTCAACTTGCTCCGTTTTTTAGCACAATCAAATCATGTACTCCTTTTCAAGATTCATGACCAAACTTCGCATAATTCATTGCAAAATCGGGCAATATTTCCACGCCTTTCCTTTTACATGGGACTCATCCAAACAAATTTATATTTCTTGTGGAAAAGTCAGGTTTTCTTGGGAATGCATTTATGCTCCCATTTACAGTGTATACCTTTCATACCACTTTGCGACGGCGACTTTGTCTGGTCAATTCAACGGAATGGGTTTTCTTTACCTGAATTTGCTGTTGTCCATCTTAGCTTCTGCTCATTATCACCTGTTTGCATGGCAACTTGATGAATACCTGTTATTTGTGAATGGGGCAATTAAGTTTGGAGAAAAAGTTTCAAGTAAATCAGCTAAAATTTTCAACAATTTATTACAAATAAATTAAAAACCTTTAATTTAAATTTTACAATTTTTTCCAGAGAGATATCGACCATTCTACAACCCAAACAAGTGTCACCTAAACATTTTATGGGATGCTCTATCATTTTCTTATTTCTGCGCTCCATTTTTTTTTCTCTTAACATTTTCAATTCACTACTTCATTTACCCAACAAATATAAGCTACCCATTAGCACATTTCATTTCCTTAACTTCACATATTGGATATTCAACATACATTCTATACGGCCTTATAAATTTATATTTTGTCACTAAAACCAAGCTTGCCCTTTACATTTTGGGAGATGCGCTCCTCATAGTCGTTTTCATTTTTGCAGAAATAATTGCACGGGAAATGCAAGTTTCTTTAGATTCGAGCCGATTTCGATATAAAACGATTCCTAGTTTCCGTAATTCTAAAAATCTGCAAAATCACTACAGAACGCTGCAAATATTCCTAAAATTGTTTTCGGAAACTTTCAGTGTGCAAATTCATGTGGCTACATTTGTCATTTTCACACTAGTAGTTTTCTGTGTAACCAGTTTAGTTAGTCAGTGGGATGAGTTGAGTAGTTTTACATGTGTCATATTGATTTCTAGCGTGGCTCTTAGTTTGGGGATTTTGCTGATAGTTCTTGACATGTTTGGTAGACAGGTGGCTTGTTCTAGGAAAATGCTTGGAAGTTGGGTAAGTGTAGGTCCTGGCTATTGGGGTATTGGGAGATGTTATGTGTCCATGATGAAGTTTAAGAAAAGTTGTAAAGCCCTCAACGCAGATTTTGGGGTTTTAAAATTGAGTAGGGGATCAGCCTTTAAGTTTATTGAGAGCGTGAGTAGATACACTGTAAGAGCATTGGTTGCAGTAAGAAAATTTTGAATAAATTAAAGAGCATTAGAAAATTTCTTTTGATAATGCAAATAAAAACTGTTTACAAACTTCTTAATTGTTTGTCGTAAATATTATAGTAGTTCAATTTAATCTCTGGTTCTGTGAACTATGATGAACAACTAAATTATATATACAATGTTTTCTAAATAATTCAATTGTGTATTGATTTTAAATGCAGGTTGTCTTCATAGTTGAATAATTTACTACTTTCTTTATTCGCATATAACATGGTCGGAAATATGTAAAACTGATGCTACTAATTAAATAAACTTTCTATGTAATGCTGACTTTTGTCCATCTTAAACAAGACCAATAATAAATGAGAAAAATGAAAAGTAAATAAAATCAATATTTAGCAACGTGAACACGGGCTCACTTGAAATATATGTATGATTTAAAATATACATTCCGCTGCCATAAACAAGCTTTTGAAAGTTTTCAAGCAGGAATATAGATTGACAATAGGTTACATTATAGAAAATGAATTCGAGTGTAAAATAAGTTTTATTTTAATAGAAAAAAAGTTATAATATATGTATACTAGAAACAAAAATAGCATACATGTTTTTTCTCCAAAAAATAATTGCATTAAAAATCCATCAGATTGCTTGACGAGTGTAATTGATTTTATAAAATGTAAAATTGTATTAGTGAACGATTTTAATTTCTAGTCCTATTAAAATACCTTAGAATTCACAGCTCATTTTTCACTATAAATTTTAAAACTATTTTAAGTAGTGCCTAGGTTCGGTGTAGTTTTGAACGAATAGCAATTATTCATTTTATTAATGTATGAGTAAAGAAGAAATATAGCAAAAAAGATTTTCCTGTCATTTACTGACAATCACCAAGTCACTAATGTAAGACTACCCTAAATTAAGAAAATTTCACACGGCGGTCAAAGTTTTCGATTATAAATACATTGAAACTAAACGGTTAATATTGAAAATAGTTTATATTCATATGACATTTGTTTGTAAAACTTGTAGTAGTCAGACATTTAATCCAAATGTATTTGAAAATACTTTTACAATTTTGTGCAATCCGAGAATTTTTAGATTGAAAAAAAAGATGATTCTAAATTTAACATTAAAAAAAGAAAGTATGTGAAAACCGAACAGGCTTAATTTAAAAAATATTGTTTATAGCATGGAACGACTCTATGCTTCATTTAAAATTCAAACCTATACATACTTAAAGCTTTAAAATGGAAAAAGTCTAAAAAAATTAGTTGCTTATGACTGTTCTCGTACACCGTATGTAAAAACAGGTTTTGTTTGTCCCTCCGTAAAGTTTGGCGAAGGTTACCATTAAAGAGTTCAAATCTGGATAAGGTCATAATATTAGTTGGATAAGTAATTAAATCAAATTTTTTTACAAGTACTCTGAACTCTGATTTTACAAGCGTAGTTTGGGTGCTTTGTTTTTTTTAAAACTTTCAGCGTCTTCTTTTTATCAGGATTATAAGTTGTTTTTGCTCGCAAAAGTGATGACGTAAAACTTCAGAGGCAGTCTTTTTTTATTTATAGAATTTCTATTAATCGAAGGGCACAAGTAACTCAAAATGATGTATAGTTCTCAGCCCTCTTTCTGAAGTTACGCTGCTGTAAGTGAAGCTGCTTTCAAAACACTATTCAAAAGAGTTTAAAGTTACTTTATTTGGTTTTTATTTAATTATCGTCGTTTTCTTTATATTTAAAAATTGAGAAACATGCTTAGCTCAAATATTTGTAGAATTCGGTTTTGGGCTTTTACAGTAGCCAAAACACTGGGAGCTGCCCCATTTATGTTTCATCGGAAAACCCAAAAAACATCCATTGATCCCGTGTCCCTTAAAAAATTAAAGTTAAACTTTCAGTTGCTACTTTGCGTATACGTACTCGCCTTTGTGCTGGCTTGTAAACACTGGAAAGAAGCTGATTTGGATCAGTTTCATCTAACTTTCTCCTGGTGGATAGGATACAATGCTTTAATGATGGTATTTTCGATTTCAACACTACTCCACGAAGAGCTTTGCGTTTTAAGCAATGCCTTGTCAAAATTTCTAAATGGCATTCGAGGTAAATAAAACCAAATATTTGTTTAAAATAATTGCATTTCCTTCTTTAATACTCGTTTTCTACTCTATAGAAACTCATATGCCGCAGTTTGATCCAAATAAACCAAAAGGCATCCTACTTATAAAGGAGTTAAATGAATGCATCATTTACATAGGATGCGTGAGCATGTTCATTAGCACTACATCATTTCTTCTTTATGACCCCAGAGGAGGAATGTTCGTTGGTGGGCTAGTCCCCCGTCAGTATTTTACGGCGCCGGTTGCCTTATTTGTAGTAATATTCCATACATATGTTAACGCTCTTGTTTTTGCAAGCTTGGCAATAATCTGTGTCTTCATTTTTGACTATGTCTATTACACTTTCGTTCTGCTAACTCAGGAGTTGCGGGTTGGCAGATCAAGCTATTTATCAAATAGCACTTGTAGAAAGGCCAACGTCATTAGAAAATATTTTAGGGCTGTTCAAATCCTTCATACAGTTTTCATGCGTAGTTGTTGCTTAGGAATTTATTTGGTAATTGCAAATGCGCAGCTTATGATGGCTTGTGTTTACTTAGGCTTTGTTCTTATTCGATTTTGGGATGATCTTTCAACTGTTAGTAAAGCACCGTTATTAGTGGGCGAAATGATGTGCTTGGGAGCTTGGACTGTAGTATTGGAAATGGGATGCTTATTTTTTGTAAAAGGAAATAAGACTTTGGGTTCTTGGAGACGATACAACTGGGGTAATATTAAAGAAAATAAGGAGATGAAAAAGTTTTGTAGAAGTTGCAAGCCAATTTTATTTTCATATGGGATTCAGTTTGTTGTTGGTCGGGTAAGTGTTCTCAATTTTCATCGGGGTGTGACTCGAGGTATTGTTCGAGCACTACTTGCTACAAAGTAATACAAGGTTAATTATTAGTATTAGCTTGCGCGTCGAAAATCGAATCCTCATCACTCTTTTAAGAGTACCGTAGTTAAGCTTAATTAGATCATTCTGGAGACGTACATGAATGGTAGACATTTTAGAAACTTCAAGTAATAAAGTTTGAATTCGGATTAAATGTATTATCTTTTGATATAAACGTGGAACACTTCCACATTTACAAAAACTTACACCAATTCTTACGTATAAACATATCGTAAATCAATGTGTGCCTGGTAAAACAAAAAAAAGGAAATAGCATGGAAAGATTTTACTGTAAATGCATAACATTTTTAATTGCAGTATTTTAAATAAACGTTATGATACAACGTTAGAATCCACATTATATTTTCAATGAATAAATAATTATTTCAAAAAGTAAATTGTAAATTTTTGTCGCACTGTATTTTGGATTTTTTGCAAAGTTTATTCTTTTGTGCTTTCAATAAACCAAATTCTGGTAATGAATTTACAAAAGAATGATGATGGCGGATGTGTAAAATCTTTCACAACGAAGCAAACGGCGTATACCCGCCTTTTTTGTCTTTTATGGGAGACCTGTCGTGTCCTTTTTTCTCACCTCCGGACTCGGGACACTATTTTGCTTTTATTCTTCAGGTAGTCCGGATATTAGTGTAGTAGTTGTTAATATAATAATCTAGGGTTAGTTAAATTAAGCAAAAGATTTTTGTTATTTTAATAAATTCATTTAGTACTCTTTGAACCTGTACAAATGTGTATTTTCGTGTTGAACTTTTAGAAATTGCAACCTTACTTTTGCACGTAGATTTCTTTGTATAAATGCGGCATAGACCTTTTGGCAATCCATGCATGCATGCATGCGTCATATTTTTGCGTCCATGTAAGCTTTACAAAAACCTTAAAGCAAATACTAAAGGTTAATAGTACAAATGAACTTAAACGTATATTATTAAGTGTGACAACACATAAAGCATATTTTACACCCATTATGAACGACAATGTTTCCAATAACAATTTAAGCGGCAAATAATTTTTCCGAATTTGTTTTAAAAATTACCATAATATACTTGCCCCAAAACGATTGAAACTGATTAAAAAATCTTTTAACTATACAAGTTTTCTCAAAAGAGTTGCGTAATTTTTAAATTAAATATTATGAAGTTTTAGTAAAAACTAGATAAATGTTTGAATTAAGTCCAAAAGCTTTGTTTCAAATGTTTGTATTTTACATGTATAATTGCTAAGGACACATTGTCTTTCAATAAAATCATAAACAAGAAATTTAATTGACTGTTTTCTCGAAATCTTGTAAAAGTATTTGGAAAACGCTTAAAAGTTGACGCAATAATTTTTATGATTCTAGTTTTAAAATTCGATAATATAGAGCCATGAATCTATGTTTAGCGTCGCCTTTAAAAAAAAGTAAGGTTGATTTTTTATTTCACGTGGGAATTACGTATGCTAGGAAAATAAGTTATTTCAATTTATCGCTAATGCAAAAAAAAAATTCTATAACTCGTTCATTCTACAACTATTTGTGTCCTTGAAAAAGTCGGAAATATTATCTCAAAAAAATTCTGTGTCAACGTTTAATTCCAAATCACGTCTCTTCATCTCTAGCGTTTATAGTAACATCCAGACCAAGATTTTGAAAAAAGTTATGGAATTATTTATCCATGTTTTTTCGACTTGGTATATCTGTATATAAAAATTGTTATGAAAGCAGAAACCATACAAATATTCTTTTTTACATATCGAACTTAATTATATTAGAAACGGTAAAATAAAATAATCAATGCTCCATCCTTTTTTGATGAAATTATATACGGTCATGTTTGTGTAAGGGTTAATTCAATAATTAGATTTTGTACACGGAGATATGATACAGGACAAAAATGTATTGGAAGAGGAAGTACAAAATTATTATCTTAATCTATTCTGAAGCTATACATTTATCCATAGAATTTTTTTAGTTGAGATTTTCTTCTGACCCCAGTAGGGGTGAAGTGGTTTTCAGGATTATTATATATTGCTAAATATTTTAATATAAGTTTAAAATCTATTAATGTCATGAAAATTTAGTGCCCGCTTTATAAATGTCCATTTCACGCTAAAACCTTCGAAAGCCACGAAATTAAATTCAAACCTAAAACAATATTCTTCAAAAAAGATAAGAGATTGAGAAAGATTGTATAAGATTTTGTTTAATGTAAGCTAAAAGAGTAAGCTGACCACTGCTTGTTGGACTGATTTTTACGTGTAATTTTGAAAACGAATTTCAATTTCCAACCAAATAATATTTTTCCTTGAAGAAAGTTTTCAATAAACGAACGGAAATACCATTTTTAATATAAAGAAAGATAAGTCGATTGAGTTTTTTTGCAAAATAATATATATAAGCTTGTTTTTCCTGTTTATATGATATATTGCGAAAGTTTTCATAGAATGATGGAAAATTCCACGTAATGGTATTATGTTTTCTGCCTTATAAATTTTGTGAAAAGCCTGACAATGGTCTTAAGACGGAGTTTGGTTTCCTGAAAATTAAATTTTTTTCGCCCACTTGCCAATCCTAGAAATCCACTTGAAAAATAAATCATTTCATGTTCGTCTGTCCGTCTGTCCGACCCAATTTATGGGTGTTTCCGTCAACCCTGAATTTTCAAGCTCTGGTATATAAAATATTATATGCATAGTATATACACATACATAATACATGCGTAGTATGAGTACATAAGTTGATATATTACATACATGTATAGTATATATCTACTCTAAACTAAATGTTTTAAAATAGTTAAATCCAAGAATCCCTAAATACGACGGCCCCTATTTTTGATGATATAAACTTCAATATCAAGCAGTTAACATTGTAAATAGTTAATATTCCTTTCATAAGGGGTTGCAAAACTTGCTCAGACAAAAGATTAACAAAGACAGGTATTTTCAAAAACTTTCTTTGTGCAATCGATGGCTTTTTATGGCTAGCAAAAGATGCGTCGAAGATTACCATATACTTAAAAAAACTAAAGTGAAAGAAAGTTAAAATCAAACAGGCTTCATAAAAAAATTCTGTTAAAAGCATGGAATGACTCTTAGGTAACTTCATTAATAATTCAATGCTTTGAATACTGAATAATTTCAAATGGAAAAATTCTAATAACTTTAGTTGCTTTTGACTTTTTTATAAACTGTAAGTATAAATCAAATTTATGCAGTTTGTCCTTCCGTAGAATATGACGACTGTTCAAAAATAAATACAAAATCTGATGAGAAAAATATTTTCTAAACAGTTGGATAAGCAATTAAATCTATAGATTTTACAAGTATTCTGGATTTTGATCCTGTAAGAATATGTTAAAGAACTTTGTTTAATTTTTAATTTTTCAGCGTCGTCTCTCCATCAGGATAATAATTGTTTTTTGCAAGCATAAGTGATGACGCAAAACTTTTAGAGGCAGTGTTTTTTAAAACATAGATTTTCTATGAATCGAAGGGCACAAGTAACTCAACTGTTAGCTTGAGTCCTCAGCTTGCTTTCCTTAGTTAAGCTGCTGTAAGTAAAACTACTCTTAAAGCAAAATTTAAAAAACCAAATTTCTTAATTTTGAGCAGGGAGTTATTTTAGTTCATATTTAAATATAATCGTCTCCTTGACATTATTCATCCGTCTTTTTTAAAAACCAAGAAATATGCTCAGCTCAAATATTTGTAGAATCCGTTTCTTGGCTTTTACTGTAGCCAAAACACTGGGAACAGCGCCATTCATATTTCATCAAAAAACTCAAAAAATATTCAACGATCCCTTATCTCTTTCAAAAGTAAAATGTAACTTTCAATTGCTTCTAGTTTTAGACGTACTTTCGTTTATTCTAGCTTGTAAACACTGGCTAAAAAATGATTTGGATGAGTTTCATCTAACACTTTCATGGTGGATAGGGTACAACGGTTTGGTAATGATATTTTCGATACCAACGGGTTTTCATGAAGAGCTTTGCGAGGAAAGCAATGCCTTAACAGACTTGCTTAGCAATATTAAAGGTAACTCAATTTAAATAATTTCTCTTAAAAAAATTTCTCTTAAAAATAATTTCACTGACCTTTTTAATATTTTTATTTTATTTTAGAAACCTACATGCCACATTTTAATCGAAATAAACTAAGCGGCATTCTACTGATTAGGGAGATCAATGAATACTTACTTTACATAGGGTGCTTTGGTTTGTTCATTAGCACCACATCATTTTTGTTGTATGACCCCAGAGGAGGAATGTTTATTGGTGGGCTAGTACCAGTTCAGCATTTTACGATGCCGGTTGCAATATTTGTCATAATATTTCATACATACGTTAACGCAATTGTATTCGCGAATGTGGCAATAGTCTTGAACCTCTTTTATGACTATGTATTTTACACTTTCCTACTGCTTAGCCAAGAGCTTCGTGTCGGAAGATCAACCTACATGTCTATTCCAACTTTTAGAAATGCTACCGCTATTAGAATATATTTTAGAGCTGTTCAAATCATTCATGCCCTTGCAATGCGTAGCTGCTATTGGGGAATCTACTTGGTGGTAACAAATGCGGCAGCTATGCTGTGTTGTATATATTTAAGTTTCGTTCTTATTCGATTTTGGGATGATCTTGAAACTGTTAGTAAAGCACCATTATTAGTTGGTCTGGTTTTCGCCATGGGAGCTTGGACTGCGATACTAGAACTGGGATGCTTATTTTTTGTAAAAGGTAATAAAACCTTGGATTCTTGGAAGCGTTACAACTGGGGAAGCAAAAAGGAAAATATGGATATGAAGCGGTTTTGTAGAAGTTGCAAACCAATTTTACTTTCATATGGGGTTCAGTTTGTACTTGGTCGTGTAAGCGTTATAAATTTTCATCGGGGTGTGACTCGAGGTATAGTTCGAACATTACTAGCAACAAAGTAATACAATCTTGAATATTAGAATTATTTAGCGTGTAACATAAGGCATGGAAATGTAGCATGTCGCTTATTTTACTTGTGTTTATGTGTATTTACGACTTAAGCTTGAAATGCAGAATTTTGAGTTTTGAGAAATTTAATTTGAATGTAAGTGTGCTTCATGTAGTGATTAACTAGTTGATTAATGTAAATAGTTTTAAGAATTGGAATAAAAGTTTTTTGATGTACGTTCAGTCAATATTATTAGAAACATTAACATAATATATCTTTCCGACTTGTTCAAACTATATACAAACTTTATTTAATGAAATTTACTTTCACAATGACAAATTTTGAAGCAAGCTTGAATGATCTGCCATTCATACACAGGTTGTTTCGATTTTCTGGATGACAAGAGGATAATTGGAAATAGCCCAACTCATATAATTAAACTAGCGCATATAATATATTTATAATCGTAACTTTTTCAACGGAATTATCTGTTTTTTTACTATACAAAATCTATGAATTTCTACCCAAATTAAAATATAATGTGGTTACTTTAATAAACGAAACTTTGAGTATACATAACCATTTATTTTGGATCAGCAAATTATGAGCTAATAACTTCTTTGCTAAGTTGGAATCTGTATCTTTGTTATATTATTAAACTATTTTTAATTTGTTTACGTTAGTAAACCATTTGTCATTTTTTTTCTTATTGCATTTTCTTTTGTTTAATTTCATGTCATTACTAAAATGACTTGTCCATGCTATGTAACAAAACGAATGATAAAGGTGTCCAAAAATAAAAATGGTAAGTGCCGGTTTTACTGGAATAATATGGTAATAAGCATAGTCGGCAATGAGAAATGCGGCAATGCGAAAAACGTTAATGTATGCTCATTGAGGTTTCCAACTTTTTGTGGTTTACAATTTCCCGTTTTTATCACTGAGAATAACAAAAATTGTGGTTTTTAAAGTCATGATGTATCGTTGCAACATTTGTACGTTATTGGTTTGATGAATAAGCCTAAGGTGCATACACTTGTAAAATTCAAAGATCGTGTAAGTCGAGCCAATTTTTTATTTTTCTTCATATGTACGCTTCTCATTTATTTAACCTCCGCGTATGGATCCTTACATGCATAACTGCGTGTTCTCTTTCGACTTATTCTAACCATTTTAATTATGCGCTGGTTTTCAATATAAAATCCTTTTATGGTTGGATAATTTTTATCTATAATACTTTCTAACTTTATCGACAAAAAACTTCAACATTGATATTTAATAGTTTTAAATATTTTCTTATCCTTTCCAAATGTTGAATTCTATATATGCTCTATCCTAGGAAGTTACAAAACAGGAATTTAAGCTTGCAGTATTATTTGTTTTTACATGTCCAGTGTACGATAGTTTTATTCCACTGAAAAACAGTGGGTTCTTTTACTAAAAGTTAGGTCATTTACTGGCATTTGCCTACAATCACAAATTTGGTGGTGTATTGCTTCCATGAAATCACAAAATATATGACGTGCATGTTTTTAAAAACAGGTTTTATTTTAACTGACTTTAAATTACATGTTTGATTTCCACATTTCGATAATTAATATTCTTTCAAAAAGATTTAATGTTACGATACAGAAGAAATCGATACAAAATGTAGAATTTAATTTAGTTAATTTGAGATTGTGTTTGTGTTTATGGTTAAAGCATAAAATGGGGTGTTTTGAGAAGTTAAAGAAATCTTTGCCTTGCAACTTTTACTGTAAATGAAAAAGTTGTGTATTATTTGTTTCTTATTGACTCACACCATTGAAATAAATACGTACTTTTAGACAATAAATTAAATATACAGAAACAGTTAATTATTTAAGTTAGAAATAAACATATTCAATAATTATATTATCTTTTCAGAAAAGTTTACCAGTTGGTTGCGAAAAAGTCGATTTATAGAGCAGTTATAAATAGACTTTGATTAACTCAATAAATTCTAATAATCTTTACAATCTAACGTAACTAATTATCTTTTGAAATAAAATAGGATCCTTACATATTTGCAGACATTTACATCAAATCCTTCATTTCGTAGAGTATTGTGTGCCTGCTTACAAATAATGAGCAACTATCTCTCACATGGACAGATTTCCATGTAAATGTATTACATTTTTTATTGCAGTATTTTAAATAAACGTTAAAAAGTAACATGCATTCTCCATTAAAAAATTTACGTATAGCCTTCATCATCCATATTATATTTTCAATGAATAAATACTTATTTCGAAAAGAAAATTGTGAATTTTTCTCCGAGTGTACTTTAGATTTGTTTGCAAAATTGATTCCTTTTTTCGTTTTCAATCAACCAAATTTTGGCAATGAATTTACAAAAGATCCTTCTCAAAGCAGTAACGGCGTTTACCCATGATCATAAATCTTGTTTTCCTCAGCTGGCACAAGAGACTTGTATCATGCACCAAAATTTTGTTTTTGTAATTTTTTGGTCACACAGAATCCTGTATTTGTCTGCTTTCACGGGACAAAAAATGGGTTTCAGAGACCTATTGTGTTCTTTTTTTGCTGACCCCGGGATTCGGGACACAATTTTTTGTATTCTCCAGGATTCAGGCAGTCGCACTCGGAATCATAAAATATATTTTTGTCAGATCTTTTGTAAGATATTGCCGAAATATATTGTAGTGGCTGATACCATAAAAGTCTCATGTTAATTAAATAAAACAATTTTTTTTTGTTTTAAAAGATTATTTAGTACTTTCTGAAATCTACAAATGCATATTTTTCTGTTGAATTTTTAGATATTGTGCTCTTTCCTTTATACGTAGATTTCACTGAGGACATGAAATTTCTTACATAGCAATTCGTTATAAATTTTGGAAAATCGTAATTTATGAAATTTCCCCTAAAACAATTGCAACTGTCATGAAAATCCTTCATCAGCTCATAAGAAATCCTTTAACCTTCCAACTTTTGCAAATCACTTACGTAATTTTAAAATTATTATGAAGTTTTATGACAAACTAGACAAATGTTTGAATTAAATCGATAACGCCTTGTTCAAATGTTAGTATTTGATGCATTTAACGACTGGGAACAAGTTGTCAAAACCCTTTATGAGTTCTTTAATTGACCTTTTCCTGGAAATTTTGCCAAAGTATTTATTTGGATAATGTCTTCTAATTCGATGCGATAATTTTTATGATTTCAGTTCTAAAGGTTAATATTATAGAGCCATACATCTATGTTTAGCGTCGCCTTTCCCAAAAGGTATAGCAGTTTTTTTTATTTTACGTTCAAATTACGTATACTTGAAAAATAAAACAGGTAATTCCTGTTGCAGAAAAGCGACGATGTTAAAAATGTTTGAAAAGTAAAAAGCCGGCTTCGCGAGGATGTTCCTATTAAACCCATGCAATGTCGTTGAAAATATGCAAATATATGTTTAAACTGTTGAAAACATTCATTAATATTCAAAGTTTAAAAAATTCGGATAGACAGACAGACATCACTGTGATGTTATAAAGTATCATTCTGATACAAAAAATAAAAACGACGATGCAAAAAGTTCAATGCTGTCACCCGGACTCGAACCTGGAGTCCTGTTGTTCCCATAATATGATGTTTCTTTGTGATCTTATAAAGCAACTTCGTCGTATAATATAAAAATAAAAAATAAATATTTTAAAATTTTAAAATATTCAAAGTCGGTTTAATGATCAGTGTTAAAATCCCTTTAAAATGATATATGGCATGATCTATATAACGCGTATTAAGTTTTAACATGTAACGGCTTTTAACAGTCAACTTTCTCCGCTTGGGCTAAAAATCAATAGGGTACTTCCTTATGACCTCATAAACCCACATTCCAAGTTTCGTGAAAATCGGATCAAGCGTTCTCAGTTTATCGTGCGGACGTACAGACACACGGACACACAAACAGACATTTAATCGGTATCCTGTATTTTTTTGTGATCTTATTAAGCTACTTCGTCGCTTAATAAGTGAGTTCACTTTACTGCTAGAGGAAAGTCGTTTCTAGGACTCCTTCCTGTTGCAACTATATGTGCCCTCGATTAAGTCGGAATAACTATCCGAAACAAAGGTTTTCTACGCTAACGTTTACCTCTAACTCACTTCTATTCACCTCGAGTATTCATATACACATCCGGTTGCAGAACCACTCTTTGTTAAAATTCCACTTGGAACATCTCTATGTAAAAATTGGGATCATACATGAACCAACACACAAATTCTTGGCGAAGGAAACTCAAATGTTGTCTTGAGTCCCCAGCTTTCTTTAATAAGTTGAGCTGCTAAAAGTAAAGCAGCGCTCAAAAATATTTAAAAAGTTTTAAGTTACTTTAAATAGACCTCACAAGGATTACTATCCACATGCTAGTCTCCGGTAGGATGTTGATGAGTACAGAAAGGTAAATTCATATTTTCTGAGTTCATTGCAATTGGAATTATTCTGTAAGACTCATATACCGATTTTTAAATAATATTTGAAATTGACAAGTCAGCCGCACGCACCGCCGTCTTGCAGGCGCAACACACAGAAAAAGGGAGAGAGAGAACGGTAGCTTCCAAACACCACAGAAACGCTACAAGCAACGACACAAAATGTTTGGAACTGCTGCTCAGCTTAACGCTCTTGCGGAAGCTGTTCTCTTTTACTCATTTTTCTCTGTGTGCGGATAAGTGCTGCTAAACAAGGCTGCTTGGATTTGCAAGACGGCGGTGCGTGCGGGTGACTTGTCAATTTCAAATATTATTTAAAAATCGGTATATGAGTCTTACAGAATAATTCCAATTGCAATGACCTTAGAAAAGATGAACTTACCTTTCTGTACACACCAACACCCTGCCGGAGATTAGCATGTGGATAGTAATCCTTGCCAGTGCTGTTTTGGTTCTTATTTATTTATCGTCCTTTCCTTGACATTCTTTATGTAAAAACCGAGAAACATGCTCAGCTCAAATATTTGTAGAATTCGGTTTTGGGCTTTTACAGTAGCCAAAACACTGGGAGCAGCACCATTTATTTTTCAATCGCAAACCCAAGAAAACTCCATTGATGCCTTCTCTCTTACAAAAGTAAAGCTAAACTTTCAGTTGCTACTTTGCGTATACGTACTCGCCTTTGTGCTGGCTTGTAAACACTGGAAAGAAGCTGATTTGGATCAGTTTCATCTGACACTCTCCTGGTGGATAGGATACAATGCTTTGATTATGGCATTTTCAATTTCAACACTGCTCCACGAACAACTTTGCGTTTTAAGTAATGCCTTGACAAAATTTCTTAATAGAATTCGAGGTAAATAAAACTAAATATTTCTTAAAAATAATTTCATTCTCATTTCTAATATTCTTTTTCGATTTTATAGAAAGCCACATGCCAAATTTTAATCCAAATAAACCAAAAGGCATTCTTCTCATAAAGGAGATCAATGAACACTTCGTTTACATAGGATGCTTTGGTTTGTTCATTAGCACCACATCATATCTGCTGTATGACCCCAGAGGAGGAATGTTCATTGGTGGGCTAATCCCCCCTCAGTATTTTACGAAACCTGTTTTCATATTTGTAGTAGATACTTATGTTAACGCCCTTGTATCCGCTAGTTTAGCAATAGCTTGTGTCTTCGTTTTTGACTATGTCTACTACATTTTTGTTCTGCTTTCTCAAGAGCTTCGGGTTGGTAGATCAAGCTATTTAACTAATAGCACTTGTAGAAAGGCCAACGTCATCAGGAAATATTTTAGGGCTGTTCAAATTCTTCATTCAGTCTTCATACGTAGTTGCTGCTTAGGTGTTTACTTGGTTATTGCAAACGCGCAGCTAGTAATGGCCTGTACTTACTTAGGCTTTGTTCCTATTCGATTTTGGAATGATCTTTCCACTGTAAGTAAAGCACCTTTACTAGTTGGAGAATTGATATGCTTGGGAATTTGGACTGCAATGTTAGAATTGGGATGCTTATTTTTTGTAAAAGGCAAGAAAACTTTGTCTTCTTGGAGCCGATGCAACTGGGGTAGTATTAAAGAAAATAAGGAGATGAAGAAGTTTTGTAGAAGTTGTAAGCCGATTTTATTTTCTTATGGGACTCAGTTTGTGGTAGGTCGGGTAAGTGCTCTCAATTTTCACCGGGGTGTTACTCGAGGTATAGTTCGAACACTACTAGCAACAAAGTAATACAAACTCGCATGTGTCAAGTTGACGGGGTATGGGTATATTGACTTACGACGTAAACATTAAATGTTAAAATGCTAAATGTTAAAGCTTTAAACTAATTGGATTAAATAAAATATTTTTGTTATTTAACAAAATGAAAGCATTTTGTATTAATCTGTTTAAGCCTAATTGTATGTTTATTTATGAATGCTTCGGAAGAGCTTATTGCTTAAATTATTTTTCATGTGCATTAACAATTGTAGTTAGCATGGAATATTTGTTTGAACATGCAAATCTTTACTATGTTTTGGTCTCCAAGGTCTTAAAGTAAAAAGTTAAGCAACAGTGTACTGAACCATATTTCGCCAAAGATGTAACTGAGCAAATGCGTCGTAAATATATATTTAGATGTCCATCAATGATGGTATTGCTCCTACGAACAAACTTAAAACTTTATTATTAAGTGTAACAAGACAATAAATGTATTTTACACCCATTAAAAATGAAATTGCTATTCAGAAGTGATGTCTAAGTGATAGATAATTTCACCGAATTAAAAAAATTATTCTTGAAACCATTGTCATATATTTGACCAAAACAATTGAAAATGAAAATACCATCTAAAAAAAGTTATCTATACCAACGTTTACCTTCAAATCACGTCGCTTCATTTTCAGTATTTATGTTAGCATTCTTTTTCTTTCAAACAGTAATGGATACATTTATACGTCTTCATTTACCTTGGCATGTATTAACATACATAAAACTTGTGATGACAACAGAAAACTTACATTAATTCTTTTAATACATCAAACTCAATTAAATTTGAAACGAAGAAATTTCATTAAAAATTACTACATCCATTTTTAATGAAATTGAATTCTATAACTAACTCTCAGACTTGTATAAAGTCTAATTCACTGACTGAATTTTTTCATGGACATATGATACAGGCCAAAAAATTATTGACAGAGAAATTTCAGACTTATCCACTTAATCGATTCCAAAGCCATAAATTAATCCATATCATATTTTTTATAATCTTTTTTGGCTAAAATTTTATTCTGATTCAAGCAAGGTCTACGTTTTTCCAATACTAATTAATGTTGTAGAATATTTTACCAAAGTTTAAAATCTATTTATGTCATGAAAATATAGCGCTTGCTTTAAAACGGCAATTTCATGCTAAAACCTTTGAAAGTTACGGTATTAATTGCAAAATGAAATTAATATGCTTCGCTATATGAACGAATTTCAAAATTCAACTTCAATTTAAATGAATATTTTTTTCCTTGATAAAAGTTTTTATTAAACAAAAGGACATGACATTTTTAATGTAAAGAAGGACATAACGATTTAGGTTTTTTCAAAATAATTTTCCATGATATGTTGCGAAGGTTTTTTGATTACGTTGGCCAATTTCATGCAATAGTTTTATATTTTCTGGCTTATGAATTTTGTCAAGAGCTAAACATTGGTCTTGAGACGGAGTTTGGTATCCTGCTAATTTAGAACTGTTTCCCCATCTGCCACGCCTAGATCTGTAATTGAAAAATAAATCATTTCAAATATTTTACTGCTCAGAAGTACAAGTTTTTGAGATTCTTTAGTTTTCATGGAAGAATATTGGGAAGGAAAGCTTTCATTATTTCAAAATAAAATTCACAACTAATTTATCGGTGAGATTTGTTTTTACTTCTAACTGATTTATACTTTAAGGTCTTTTAAGCCTTAAGCATTTTTACTAGTGCTCTTATTTTCGTCTTAAAATAAATTGATAAAACAATCCAAAAAATGCACAGCTCAAACATTTGTAAAATTCGATACCATGCGTTCACCATAGCCCGCAAAGTTGGCGCAGCGCCATTAAATTTCAGCACCAAAACCTCAGAAATCACGTGTGATCCTTCGTCGATTACAAAATTAAAGTTGAACTGCTGCCAGCTTCTTGTTTTGAACGCACTCATTTTCGTGATGGCTTGTCAACACTGGACATCAAATGATATGGACAACTTTTACTTAACTTGTTGCTGGTGCATAGGATACAATGTTTTGCTGATGGTGTTCTCAATTCTCAGTGGCTTCCATAATGAGCTCTGTGTTTTGAGCAACGCCCTAATCCATGAATGCTTGGTTTTTGTAACTAGTAGTAAAACTTTGGGCTCATGGAAGCGGTGTAACTGGGATAGTAATAATGATAATAGGGAGATGAAAAGATTTTGTAGAAGTTGCAAGCCAATTTTATTTTCGTATGGGATTCAGTTTGTTGTAGGGCGAGTTAGTCTTATAAATTTTCATCGGGGTGTTACCGAGGCACCGAACGGGCATTGCTAGCCCTCAAGTGATGTAACTTTTAGAACCAGCTTGTGTTTAACTTTAACTTCCTATTTTAACGTCCACATTTATACTTAGGATCACTGTAAATATTTTTAAACTATACTTGTCAATGCTGCCTGTTTATTTAATGCGAAAAGAAACGTTTTCGGGGGATCTAAAACGAAAAATCTTGCCATTAAACTTAGATTAATGTAGACTTTAATTTTTTACTAAATATTTTTCTCGGAAACTGCTAGACCGATTTGAAAACAGATTTTTCTGATCTGCAGACATTAAATAAATTATTTCGAGTTTTATGCCAACTAGACTTAACCGATTTGACGGTATTATTTGGTCGAAAACCAAAATGTTGAGCTGATAGTCCACTATGGAGAAACCGTGAAGATACTCCTTTGCTGTAATCCAAAATTCCCAGTGTCGTAAGTTATATCTAAAGTAGTGAAATACAAGACTGTATCCTTAAAACAAAATCTCTTAACGTTGAGGTGTACTCATTTTACAAATTTTTCAAGCTTAGTCTTTGTAGTTGTTCTGAGACTAATGTGAAGTATAAATACGGAATTAATATGTTCGGGCCCAGTAAAAAGAATTGTTTCTCATACTTAACTATTAAGCAAATACATAAAAATAGTATCCTTTTCAAACGAAAACGTATTGCACGTCCGAATACATTTTAATTTCGCATTTTAAAATTATGAATTTGCTCATTGCAAAACCTTGCATTCTTCCAGCTTTGTAAAAGCAGTTATTTTTGAACCAATTCAAAATTGTATTCAAAACAAGAAATTTTTTTGAGAAATAATAAACCAGGTTAACCTGTTGTAAAAAAAACTACAAATGAAAAGGTTGCTAATACTTAATTTTATAAAACGAAATATAAACCCTACTTCGCAGAGATATCCACAATGTTTAATATTCCTATTCAAGTTCCAAAACATTTAAAATAGTCAGTGTTTGAAATATTTAAAGTCTCAATATCAATGTTTAAAATATTTAAAATATTCCTTTTTAAATTTTTAATATTCAATATTCCAGTGACTCAAAGACGGACTGACAGACAGACAGATATTCGTCTGAGCTTTTACAAAGTACTATTCGACAACAGAATAATTTAAAAAAACGAAGCAAACTTTCCGTCGCCGGAAACTAAACGTCCGTCAAGGTCTGACATGTTAGCCATAGCATCATAATGATAGGATTGACCCCATAGCATAATTCACTATATCTGGTGAAGATGATGATGATGATATTTTTTGCCGTTTAATAAGCAACGTTTCCCGTCCAGAGGGCCCTCTCAGTTAAACATATTTGATCCAAAATCAAAAGTCAATAAGGTTCTTCTTCGTGACCATATAAGCTTTCATGCCAAGTTTCATTAAAATCTTGTCAAGTGCGTTGCAGACAGACAGACAGACAGACTGACAGACATTTGGTCACCCTTATCAAGTGACCTTCAGTACTTAAAAAAGTTGATAAAGCCTTTTGTTAAAGGGTTCGACTGAATGTAACTAATGTATTATGACAACCTGTCCTTCTGCAAAGTCATATATAACCAACCCACACATCCTGTTTCATCGAAATTTTGTCAAGGGTTTTGGGTAATTTTTCCCGGTTTCAAGCGATTAGATTTATGTTTTATCGTGTAAACCCCAATATTAAAGAGCTATAAGTTGGTATTTAACGACGCCCCTCAAACTAAGTTGGTTTTCCCATACTTCCCCTGACATTGCTGGAACTATTTTTTTAAATGCTTTCAATATACTGACATCTATAAATAAGAAGAACTCTTGATGTTTTCATTTGTGTTTGTTTCTTTCTGAGAAAAGTTACACCAATAATTTTTCAACCTCCAGCAAAACTTGTCTTTTATCTTAGAATTTGTGTATGTAATTTATTTAGCAATACAAAGCACCAGTCGTTTACAAATAAAAACACAAATATGCATAGTTCAAACATCTGTAGAATTCGCTATCATGCATTCAAAATCGCCAAGTCAATTGGAGCAGCGCCATTCAGCTTTTCTCAAGCAACCTCAAGATTATCAGTTGATGCTTCCTCAATCTCGAAAGTCAAGTTGAATTTCATCTCGCTCATTTGCTTGAACGCCGTTTCTTTATTTCTCGCTTGTCAGCACTGGAGAGCAAATGACATGGACAACTTTCACCTAACATTTTGCTGGTGGATAGGATACAATGTTTTGCTCATGGTGTTCTCGATTCTAGCATGCTTTCATGAAGAACTCTGTGCTTTGAGCAACGCCCTAATCCACCTACTAATAGGAATTCGAGGTAGGAAATAAAGCGCATGTTTTTAAAAGCTTCAATAAAGTTAATAATATTTGAATCATTATATTTCTCACTAGAGACACACATGCCACAACTGACTCCAAATAAACCAATGGGCATTTTACTTGCAAAGGAGTTAATCGAATACGCCATTTATATAGGATCTATCGGCCTCATCCTAAGCACCGCATCCTTTTTAATTTATAACCCCAGACAAGGAATGTTTATTGGTGGATTAGTACCACTTCAATATTTTACGGTTCCGGTTGCTATACTTATCATAGTTTATCATATGCATGTCGTTTTAATTTTATCTCCAAGTTTGGCGATTTTTACAGTTTTGCTTTTCGACTTTATTTTTTACGTCTTCTTTTTGGTCAGTCAAGAACTTCGGATTGGTAGACCACACTATTTCTCACATAGTGCGTTAAGAAAACCGTATTCTGTCAGAACAGTCTTCAGGTCCCTGCAAACTCTTCACGCCATTTTAGTGCGTAGCTGTTGCTGTGGTCTTTATTTGGTGATTGCAAATGCAGAGATCATGGTGGCTTGTGTATATTTTAATTTTATTCTACTCCGATTCTGGAATGATTTCACAATTGCTGGTAAAGCACCTTTGATAGTTGGTAATTTATTTTGTCTGGGAGGCTGGACTGCGTTATTGGAAATGGGATGTTTGTTTTTTGTCTCTGGGAGTAAAACTTTGGGCTCATGGAAACGATGTAACTGGGGCAGTAATAATGATAACAGGGAGATGAAGCGATTTTGTAGGAGTTGCAAGCCAATTTTATTGTCATATGGGATTCAGTTTGTTGTTGGTCGAGTAAGTGTCATAAATTTTCATCGGGGTGTTACCCGAGGCACCGTACGGGCTTTGCTAGCCCTCAAGTGATGTAACTTTTAGAACCAGTTAGTGTTTAACTTTAACTTCCTATTTTAACGCCAACATTTATACTTAGGATGACTGCAAATATTTTTAAACTATACTTGTCAATGCTGCCTGTTGATTTAATGCGAAAAGAAACGTTTTGGGGGATTTAGTACAGTAACTAGTTTTACGAAATATTTAAAGAAAACCGTTAAACACTAACCTATGAGTTAATAACAATGTGATTTATCATTTATAATTTAATGTATCCTAACCTGGAGATTATGAACTGATAAATTTTAAATCAATAAACGTATGTAGCGTTTTGTCAAAGAAACATTAAAAAATGAACATTTATTATTTATTAGGATACTTCAATATGCGTCATCTAAAACGAAAAGAAAAATTTTGCTATTAAACTTAGATTAATGAAGACTTTAGTTTTTTACTAAATATTTTTCTCGGAAACTGCTGGACCGATTTGAAAACAGATTTTTCTGATCCGCAGACATTAAATAAATTATTTCGAGTTTTATGCTAACTAGACTTAACCGATTTGACGGTATTATTTGGTCGAAAACCAAAATGTTGAGCTCATAGTTCACTATGGAGAAACCGTGAAGATACTCCTTTGCTGTAATCTAAAATTCCCAGTGTCGTAAGTTATATCTAAAGTAGTGAAATGCAAGACGGTATCCTTCAAAGAAAATCTCTTAACGTTGAGATATACACATTTTACAAGTTTTTCAAGCTTAGTCATTTTAGTTGATCGGAGATTAATGTGAAGTGTAAATGCGAAGTTAGTGTGTTCGGGCCCAGTAAGAATGGCATTGTTTTTCATACCTAACTATTGAGCAAATACAAAAAAAATATACTTTCAAAAGGAAAGCTTATTGCGCATCCAAAAATAATATAGTTTTAAATTTAAAAATTGAGCCTTGCAATCTTATAGCTTTGTCAAAAGCAGTTAATTTAATGCTATTAAAATTTTTTAATCAAAACGGGAAAAATGTTTGATAAATAATAAAACAGGTAAACATGTTGTAAAAAGTACCGAATGTGAAGGGTGTTAATAGTTATATAATGCAAAATGTAAACACTGTTTTGCCGAGATATCCACAATGTTAAATAATCCTATTCAAATTCCAAAATATTCAATGCCTTAAATATTTAAAATATTCCATGTTTTAAATATTTAAAGTCTCAATATTCAATGTGTAAAATATTTAAATATTCCTTATTGAACTTTTAAATATTCAATGTTTCTGTGACTGACAGACCGGACCGACTGATAGACAGATATGCATCTGAGATTTTATAAAGTACTGTTCAACAAACAAAATTATATATTTAAAAAACTAATTTTTCGTCGCTGGGAATTAAAACGTCTTTCAATGTCAGACATTTTAGCCATAGCACCATATATTCAGGCTTGACCGCATAGCATGATTAACTATATCTAGTGGTGACGATAATGATGATATTGTTTCCCTTTAATAAGCAATAGTTCCCACTCCGACGACCCTGCTCTTAAAAACTGATTTGACCAAAAATCTATAGGGTTCCTCTGCGTGACCCTATGAACCTTCATACCAAGTTGCATGAAAATCTAGTCAAGTGTTTTGCAGGCAGCCAGACGTACAGACAGACATTGGTTCCCCTGATCAAGTGACCTTCGGTACTTAATAAAGTTGATAAAGCCTTTTGATAAAGGGTTTGACTGAATGTAACTAATGTATTATGTCAACTTGTCCTTCTGCAAAGTCATATATAACCACACCACTTTTCCTGTTTCCCGGAAATCTTGTCAAGTAAATTGGGTTATATTTCCTGGTTTGAAGTGATTGGATTTACGTTTCCTCGTATCAAACCCAATATTAAAGAGCAAATGGTATTTACCGACGTCCCTAAAATTAAATTGTTTTTTTCATTACATTCCATGACATTGCTTGAACGATAATTAAAAAATAAATGCTTTCAAGGAACTAATGTCTCCAAACAAGAAGGACTCTTGATATTTTAATTTGTTTTTGTTTCTTCCTGAGAAAAGTTACCCCAATAATTCTTTACCTTCAGCCCAAGTCGTCTTACTTCTTAGCATTTGTAAATTTTCCTTATTCAGCTAACATATCCAAGAAACTTTTACAAATAAAAATAGAAATATGCATAGTTCAAATATCTGTAGAATTCGCTATCATGCTTTCAAATTTGCCAAGTCAATTGGAGCAGCTCCATTTCGCTTTTCTCAAGCAACATCAAAATTATCAGTTGATGCTTCCTCAATCGCAAAAGTCAAGTTGAATTTCGTCTCACTCATTTGCTTAAACGTCGTTTCTTTCTTTCTCGCTTGTCAGCACTGGAGATCAAATGAAATGGACAACTTTCACCTAACTTGTTGCTGGTGGATAGGACACAATGTTTTGCTCATGGTGTTCTCAATTCTAGTATGCTTTCATGAAGAACTCTGTATTTTAAGCAACGCCCTAATCCACCTACTAATGGAAATTCGAGGTAGTAGATCAAACATTTGTTTCGTAAGATTTTCTATAAAAAAATGTGATTCATCATATTTCTCAATAGAGACACACATGCCGAAACTGAGTCCAAATAATCCAAGGGGTATTTTACTAGTAAAGGAACTAATCGAATACGCCATTTACATGGGATCTATCGGACTCTTCTTTAGCACCACATCCTTTTTTATTTATAACCCCAGACAAGGAATTTCTTTAGGAGGGTTCATACCACATCAAAATTTTACGGCCCTGTTGGCTCTCCCTATCATAATTTATCATGTACTTGTGATTTTAATTTTGTTCCCAAGTTTGGCAATTTTCTGTGTCTTGCTTTTTGACTTTATTTTTTACATCTTCTTTTTGGTCAGCCAAGAACTTCGGGTTGGTAGACCCCACTATTTATCTCATGTTGCCTTGAGAAGACCCCATTCGATCAGAAGGTATTTTAGAGCTTTGCAAATTCTTCACGCAGGGTTAATGCGTAGCAGTTGTCTTGAGCTTTATTTGGTGATTGCAAATGCAGAGATCATGGTGGCTTGTATTTACTTTAACTTTATTCTACTCCGATTTTGGAATGATCTTACCATTGCCGGTAAGGCACCTTTAATAGTTGGGAATTTTGTTTGTCTGGGAGGCTGGACTGCTGTATTGGAAATGGGAGTTTTGTTTTTTGTGTCTGGAATTAAAACTTTGGGCTCATGGAAACGACACAATTGGGGAAGTAATAATGATAATAGGGAGATGAAGCGGTTTTGTAGGAGTTGCAAGCCAATTTTAATTTCGTATGGGATTCAGTTTGTCGTTGGACGAGTAAGCGTTATCAATTTTAATCGGGGTGTATCCCGAGGTACCGTACGCGCAGTGCTAGCCCTGAAGTAATGCAACTTGTATAACTAGCTTAAGTACCTTTAACTTCCTATTCGTAATGTCAACATTACAACCAAGCTTACCATTAGTCCCTGTACGTGAACATAGCTTTGAAATTTAATATTAAGTGTAAATACACAATAAACATATTTCACCTAATTAAAACAACATTGTTTAATAAGCAACTAAACTTTCGACAACAAAACATACCTACTGACTGTGAAAATTAAAACGTTATACAGGTCCGAAAACAAATTAATTCCTTAGTTTAAAGTTTTTAGGAACCTCATAGCAAAATCTTGTAACCTTACGGTTTTTGTCAAACTCAGTTAATTTTATAGCGATTAAAAAGTCAGGTTCAAAACTGGACAAGTGTTTGATAACTTAACTTGATAAAGCCTTTTGTTGAATGTTTGAACTGAATTTAATTATGGGCTTAACCAAATTGGTGTATTTTCATGCCAGTTTCTGTTTAATATCTACTTGTAATTCCAAAACTAATTGAATATGGATAATTTAATAATTCTGAAGCTTTTTTGATTTATTCCTTTAGTAATATAAAATTGCCTTTCCGATGTAAAGTGAAATGCATTTAAAATAGTATAAATAAAATAACGGCTTAGAAGACTCAATTTATTTATGAAGGATTTCCAATAAGCAATTAACAATATAGGATGCAGATACTCGTATGAAAGAAAAATGTTTACATCAAACCAGTAAATTTAAGTTAATATTCGGCTCAATTAAAAAAACAATCTGCAACGAACAAAAGTTTTGCTACTTGGAAGTAATTGAAAGTAAATGGAGTAATAGTTGCAAATAATTCTTTTAATTACATTTGTGTGTACCTCATTTATAAAACATGTTGCACTCAATTTCAATTTATTTTAAATGGCTAAATAAAGTAATACTTCTAAATGGGTTAACTCATTTTGAGAAGTCAAAAAACATTCATGAAATTTTCCTGAAGCATACGTCACATACAAACTATATTATTATTACATCTAATAATGTTTGAAATACAATATTTTACAATCCCTTTACACCAACTACAACCTAAGGTCTCAAAACATTTATATCTATGACATCAAAAGGCTAACCAGACCATTAATTACCATATCTCCAAATTCAAGAAACGTGTTCTTATTCAACTTGAAAAACGGATATGACGTTCTCAACGTGATCGATCGAAAGGAAACTGCCGTCTTATAAACGGAAGTTTCCCTTCCCGATGATTTCAACAATCGGCCTCTAAACGCCGTCCAGTTATTTTCCATTCCATCGAAGAAGAAGCATTCCAAAAAAATTATAAAAACAGTTAGAAAGAAAGCCATCGCTGAGATTCCAGCAAGTGAGTACGCCATCGGGGATCCATCTCCAAGTAGATCGCTGCCATATCTGATAAGAGCAAAACTCGATACTACCGCAGCTATCAGGCAAACCATGCAATGATAAGCAATCCTTATCTTCGCCATCCAGACGTTGATTAGCTTAGCGATAAGTTGAAATGAGCGATACAGCCAGATTATATCCCGTTCTGAAACTTTGCCAAGTTTCTCTGTTCGGAAAGAAGGTTCTCCCAAGTGAAACTTTGGTTTCGACATTTTCGAAGGCATCGCCGCCAACAGCCAGCTTTCACAGACGAACAGAAATGACAGCCAAATCACGATTATTGATAGGGCTATTCCCATGAAGCATAGGACCACCAAGAACTCGAAGCCCATGATCCCCCATGTAAACCAGGACTGTAGGCTTACCCTAACTTCGATGATGTCCTCAACCAGATTGTGAATTGGGTCCAGAGGATGGAGCAGCGAAGTCGCAAATATGAATGGCAAGATCGACGGACAATAAAAACATCCATATTTTACCCAGATTTCATTCCTTTTGATGGTTTTCCGGTCCTCGGTAAGTTGGGCACCTTCGAACCTTGAATGCATGTGCTGGTCCAGTGAATAAAGCTGATTCATGGACTCGACCATTTCGTCTCGATATTGTACTGCAACCGAGCCTGCTGAAAGCAGGACAGTTACAGCGAGCCAGTAAATTATACCGGTGAAAGTTAACAGTATGTTGTTGAGATCAGCTTTCTCCTGACTTGTATCAAAGACAACATTTGGAATATCTTCTTTTTTGTGATATTTGTATAGCAGATAGCAAGCAAGAGCTATTTGAAATGTTTGGCCCACATAATATGAATGGAGCCAAGCCAAGTAGAAATACGACTGGACTGGAACAAATCGGTTTTTAGATTTGTCCCAGTAGAAGCCCCCGGATATTGTGTATTTGACGATGGGACCCATACGAAGGGAGAAGTAGCTTTTAATTTTTTCGGTAAGCATTCTTGAAGATTTTGAGAGGAAATCACAATTTTGAACTAGAACGGTCAATGATCAAAGCCCAAATAAAAAATGATTTCCGTGTTTTAAATTCAAATAAAAAAACAAATATTTGTGAGTGGTTGTTTGTATTAGAAAATGTCTACTTTCAATTAAATGCAAAAAATTTAGATTGAAAATTTAAAACAAAATAATTCAAAGATACATGCAAATATTGTTCAAATGTTTAATTAAATGTTTTTAAGTAGAAATCTGTTAAAAACGTATAATTGGAAAATAAATTGTTTTTACTCATATGCTTTAAGTTAAAAACACGTTTTCATGAGTCATATCCCAATTAAAATGAAAGCAATTTTTTACTTGTTAGTAGATTTTAATAAAATGTGCTAGTGTTTTACGCTACACGTGCAGAAGGGAGGATCCAGTATTGTCAACTACACTACGAGTAAAAAAGCAGTTGAAATTTAATTGGTTTTATGAGAGGAATATTTAGGTTATCCATGTATACTTTTTCATGATAAATTGTTTGATATAATTGAAATTTACTAAAGAAATATTCAGGCATACAAGTATGTCATTTTGAACCGAAAACGTGTACAAACACGAGTTGTCATTCATTTTTTGTGCGCGTGTTCAAATATACTACATATTTATTATCGGTTAGAGATTTAATGTAATAATTTTTGGATGGACTAAATATTTAAGACATTAAAAAGCGATTATATTTAAATTCTACCAGGCATTACGAGTGAGTAACTATCAAATGATTATTTATGTTGTACGATCGAATAATAATATAATAATATTTTTTTGTGATGAATCAAATAGTTTAAATGACAAAAAAGTTGGACTAACAGTTATCATGTTCCGCTTCTTTTGAAAATGAAATATATCGAAGCACTATATGAAATCTTTTTATTTGAATTATAAATAAATGAAATAAAAAACAGGTAAGCCCGTTGAAAAAGTGGCGTATGTAAACGTTATTAATTATGTGACAAAATAAAAAGGCCGGCGTCGCTGGCGAGTTTCTATTCAATATATATATAAATAACAAAATCATAAAGTTTTGTTTAAAATTTTAAAATATTCAAGGCCAATTTACTCGTAACACCATTGAAAATATTTTTTAAAGGAAAATGATCAGTGTCAAAATCCCTTTCGAATGATAGATTGCACGGCTTATATAACGCGTATTAAAATTTACCATGTAACATTTTTAACCGTCAACTTTCTTTGATTGGGCTGAAAATCACTGCAGTCAATAATTATGATCTTATAAACGTGTATACCGTAAAGTTTCGTGAAAACTGGATAAATCGTTCTCAAAATATCGAAAGACGGACAGATGGACAGACTGACAGGTTGGTCCCCTGATTGTGTCTTGTGATTTTATTAAGTACATACAGCACTTAATAATGTGATGAAACCTTCAACGAATATGAATGGATAACGGTAATATATGAATAACGAATGTACTATTTAATGTAATTCCACATTTAATCAATCTTTATTTTTAAACAAAAAACTTCATGGCAGTATGTTAGGATTACACGCACTTAATTCTCAAAACAGCTTAGATAAAATTAATTAATAGGAGTTAGCAAAAGGTGCCTAATATATCAGAAATAATAAATCACGCTATCAAGTTTTAAGGACGACTATTAAAACCTTTTAAAATATCATCCTAAGTGAAATGAATTGCTATTGAAACATTAACAATTAGTATATTGTCTTACTTTTAATATTTAAGTAACACGTAATAATAATATTTGAGGTTAATTGACATAATATTTCAATACATATTACATATTTAAATACGTATTATGTATTTAAATTTTAAAACAACCACATTTTATAATATGTAATTCTATTTATATTTCAAGTTTTTCAATTAAATATTTAGATATCTTCGTGTAAAAATATTGGATAGTGTGTTCTTGGAAATGGAATGGAGCTATTGGAAATGTAAAGGTAGAACTTATTTATTACTTTCCAGAAAACTAACCTTTGTTTATTTCTAGTTTTTAACGGATTTTTTTTTGCTCCTAGTAACTTTAGACGGGCAGCTAATTCAATTTCGTTAGAAAAGAGTTTGTAAACAAATTTTTATATTGTTTGTCAAACTTATTTCTTTTGTATTGATTAAACGTTTTCAAGCGATGTCAATGTCAATACTTGTAATATTCGCTTCGTAATTACTCAAGTAAAGTAACTATTTGAATTTAACATCCTCCACTTACTTTAACCGTGTTTGGGACTGACATTAAAATAGTAACCGAGCAAGTTATAAATTTCGCAAGCAGAGGGAAGTCTGAGGACCGGATTGATTTGTGTGATTTAAACCCTAATTATAAGTAAAGCATTTGTTACGTTGGTGTTGAGAACTTCCAAATATACCAAAGCGGCGTCTTTACTGAAGGCAAACTGACTACCGCAGTTTATTGGCAAGGCTCGTTGTGCTAGCCATACCCTTTTCAAGTACGCTTGTCTACCTTTACTACTGCTATGCACTCCATCTAAAATAAGTTGTTGGCTTTGCTCCCTTAAGGGGGCGTATTGAAACTTTGTGGGAAATCTGTCAGTTCAAATTTTCAAATACCCTGTCTTTGTTTAGTTTA
>JAQIWO010000005.1:0-42022 GCA_034695405.1 Entomobrya muscorum
CATAGGCACGAGTTATCGTGCACACGGACGGACGGACAGACGGACAGACGGACAGACGGACGGACGGACGGACGGACGGACGGACGGACAGACAGACAGACAACGTAAAATCAATAAGTAGCTTATCGCTTCGCTTTTCGCTACTTAATAAAAGGAAAGCGTAACAGCTGGAATATATTTAAACGATAGAAAAAAATTGAATATAAAGCTTTGTAATAAAATAATCTTAATCCTTTTTGGGGTTTTTGCTTTGACACACACTGGAACAGATACAAATTTTATAAAGAAAAAAATAAAATTATTCTTGTGAATATTTTTTTTCATTGCTCAATTTTTATTGTGATTATCAAGTGGTGGTAATAATGATTTTGTAGAGAAAATAATAGGCACACCGGTATATTCACAAGAAATCCCACACTTGAGATTACAATGGGATATGTTTGTGTGTATTTTGACCTGACTGGCAGCTTTGGTGGGAGAAAAGAAGGTGGAAGAAGAAGAAGGCTTTAGTTTAGTTTTTCTTGGTTGATTTTTATTACAAATTTTCTTTTAAGAGATGATTACACACTTGTGTGGTTTTATTGTAACCAAACCATCACTTCACATATATCCAACTGCCGTTCTAAATGAGTTTATTTAGCGGAATGATTTCTTTTCGACACTCAATTTTTTTTCCAGCTTTCTGGAAACCTCCAACTTTTCTTCAAGTTAACTCACGCAAAATGGTAACTTTTTTCTTCTTCGCTGAATGGGAATTGATGAGAAGCTGTGGAAGGACGTGGCATGATGATCAGGATGATGAGCTTTGTAAAAAGTAAATGCATTCATGTAGCTATTAACTAACATCGGGCTTTACTCTAACGAGTTTGTGATTTGATTGTCGGTTCTAAATACATATTTGGGTAGGTATATAGTAGGTAAAGTACGATGAGTCTGAGTGCTTGTTTGTGAATTTATGCATGACATATTCATCTTTGGTGACCTCACGCTGTGTTTCCGGCTTGTCGGCTAACCGACAATTATAAATGGAATACATACGTGGAATGGAATGAAAGCAAGTTGTGATTTTAACGGAGTCTAAATGTCGAATACTTCAATTTTTTTTAATTGTGTTATTTTTTTTTAGTTTTTTAAAGAATGACTATATTATTATGCCATATGCACTCTGGATTATATAGATGCCTGTAAAACCTGAAACGGTTCAGAACGTGAAATATTTTGATGTTGGTTATTTTTGGGTTCGGATGAGAAGTTATGGAATAATGAGCATATATTTATTTACAGAGTGACGAACGGTTTTATAGCAAATGGACATAAATCAGGAAAAATAATTCAATTTGCATAAATCTTTCTCTACTTTTAGATTTTAGAGAGATATTTCATTTATAAAACCATTACTCCAAATAGGATTTCTCTATCCACAGAATATATTATTATGAAACAAGTTTCCAACGGCCAAACCCCATTTATATCCTAACTTTTTGGGCATTCATGTTAAATGTAATGAATGCTGTAATGAGTTTCGTATCGTTGATGGGGAGGAGTACTCCATTTCATACTATTTTTTTACAGAGAAAATAATGTTAAAGCGGCAGCCGCATACCGGTTCGGAATGAATTTTTATTTAGTCGGATTAAGACATAAGTAGTTTTATGTAATGGTAAAAAAGCACACAACGTAAAGTGATATATGCATTATTTAGTATTGCCATTGCATTATTTAGTATTGCCATTGCATTATTTTTAAAATGCACTTTATCTCTGTAAAGGACACAAGCTATTACCTATTATTATTTACCTCCCATCATCATCAACTCAAAAAATAATGAGAAGCAATCTACACGCCAAAAAGCATCTGCTCTTACTATAGATGGTAGATAAAAGCATCTCTTTAAAAAATCATCATCATTTTGACAAAGTATCCTTTTATATAAATGAGGGATAAACTTGATACAATTACAGTTAGGTTGAGTGATCAACAAGCATGCATATCAAAAAAAATCTCTGGAGTAATGGATGCATCGTTCAGTTCCAGAGAGAATCGTTATCAGGACACATCTTCATTGGGTTGACGCTGATTATGACGGTGATGATATTATAATTACAGGGCTCGCATGCATCTTGTGTGCCTATAACTAGCAGGGTTGCAAAAACCGTTGGTTATGCAATTAGACAAATGTTAGGGGCATTTTGAGACTACGCCTTTGTGAAAGTGCTGTGCCCTGTGCCCTATTCAAATCCAGAAGATTTCCATGAAACTTTTTGGGAATCCTGCTGCCTGGCCTGGCTCTGGCTGATGTATGCAGAGTGCGTCTCTCCTGCACATCAAATTTGTTATGTTGTCTCTGATGAGGTATAAATTTGTAATCCCAGAGCGCGTAGAGAGTGCAACAAGAATAATCTGTTTTTAACAGGCTCTTTAATTTAGTTTATATATAAAAAAAACATGCACACATACATTTTATTATAAGCCTCGTAATGATGTAGAGAGATGATATTCGGATGCTTTGTGACTTGACTGGAGGGAGATTCTATCCCATGAAGAAGCATAAATTGATAGTAAAATACATATGGTATGCATGGTATACTGGCTATATGGAACCTTATATGTTATATATACACACACATGCAGAGAGGAGACTTAGGAAGGATCACAGGATTTGGAAGAGGACCACCGTTGTGTCAGCTTGTTATAAAGTACAAGCATCAAATTTCCGGGTTGCTTGTTCCATCATCAAAAAAAATACAAATCCAATCCAACTAAACGACATATACTCTCATGATCTAATCATCAACATCATCATCATCATCATCACAAGCTATATATCCACACATAACCAACAATACATCCTATCTAAGCCACTAAGGAATCATCAAATTTGAAAAAAAAATCAGTGTACTTTTCACCCAGACAATTTGTCATCTTTTCTTATAATATCAGCCTATACACTATCGATACATACACTCGTAAATCAAATATTGAATCCCTCTCGATGAAAATCCTCTTTTCCTTCTCCTTTTTCTTCTTCAACAAGTTTTATAATCGGACTAAACAATTTGTCATTTATAAAAAAGGGTTACATAAAGCTAATGTGTATCGGAATGTTATTCGCTGGAATCTCATAAGCTTACTTATATTTTTTTTTGTGTTTAAGGGGGGTCCCCTTTCGTCAACCAGAGGATAATATAAAAAATAAAGTTGCCATATAAAAAACTCTCAAAGTTCACAAGTGTCACAAGAAAGAGCTGCACTTTTCTTTCTTTAAAAATATATTAAAAAGTTTTCCACAAGAACTGTATACATTTTTTTCCGGGATGATAAGAATTCTCGAATAGAGGAAAAACGAGGATCGTATCGTGTGTTGTGTGTGATGTGATGATGATGAGATTTCCAAATTGAAAAACCAATTTAGTCATTTGAAAAATTTGATGATAAGTTTATAAGTCTGTAAATCTGATTTAACAAGTTGTCCCACCAGCACTATATGTGCCGCATCATCACATGCATGCCTTCACTTGTCAAGTGAAACGGAGGATGTGTAAAATGATGAGAGGAGAAAAGAGCAGATTAAAATATTTTAATAAACTGACTACGGATTCAAGTTTACTTTGGCAGAGAAGCGAAGAGCTCCCAAATTTCCATTATTATTCTTCGTAACGAAACATGTAACCCTTCTGCTTCTTGCATCATCATCATCATCATCGTTTACTCACTCCTCCTTATATACACAAGCTTGTATTATAGGAGATGAGAAAATATTATACAAAAAAAAAGTTAAGCTGATGTCGGTAATTAGTTTTTCAGGGAAACTCTCTTTGCAAAAAGGAAAAAGAAAGAAGAAAAGACGCAGGGAAAGTATATAAAGCAGAGAGTCGTCGGAGGAGCCTCTGAACCATCATCAACCCAACCCAACCCATATAGCCGTACAAATAATGTTTAGCTACGCTTTAATTAAATGCATTAGCAACATCATTGTTACTCCGCTGATGAGCTTGAGCTGCTCCTGCCACTTCTAATAATGATGAGGGGGTCCTCCCCACACATCTTCTTGTAATTAAAACACTCATTAGTCTCCTTTTTATTCTTGCCTGTAGCATTCGCCCTAAATGAACAGCCCCTTGTGTGAATAAAGCTGTTATACTCTCTGGATTGGACTTTCCCTTGGTGGATTTTATTTTTCTTCTTCGTAGATTCTCTGTTGGTGACGCACTCCAGGGGGCTGTGTTTTAACTTTCTCAAGTTGAATGGAAAATAGATTTCCTATTAGAGCCAATCAGTTCGTTACTCAACTTTTTATGTATTTTTTTTCTCGCACTCTTTCCATCTATTTTTAGGAGTATTATATAATATAAAGGAATGGCGGATTGAAGTGGTCTCGTCTTTTGGTATACCTATGTATGCTGTGTGTATAATCTTTTTACATGTCACAGTCAAAACAGCCAACCAAACATTTTCTAATTTAACTTACGTTAATAAGTTCACAGAGAGGCAGGGAGAGAGAGAGAGAGTTTATAAGAAAGAAACAAGACCAGAGATTTTTAATTAGACACAAAAAGTTGAGTGGCATATCAATGATGAACTAAATTGAAAAGTTTTTTTTTTCTTCCCTCTAAAAACTTTTCTAGAGAAATTAGTCTCGTATATTTTTGCCATTCTCTTCTGACTTGACTCATGTATTATTAAAGTGGTTTAATTTGATGTGTGTGTGTGTGCATGCCCTCATGTGAGTTTCTCTGTTGCTGTTGCTGCTCCTGCTTTTGAGACTCTTGCGGATAAAATTATATTTTTCTTCAAATCTCATTAAAAAGGAATCAAGACAAAAAAAAGTAAAAGCATTTCTTCTTCATCTTCTTTTCTCTCAACTTTATATATTTTTAAAAGGTATAAATAAAATGGTAAGAATAAAATTGTTAACTTTTTCCCTGTTTTTTCTTCTTCTTTTCATGAAAGAGCGTGTAACAAGTTAATAAAATCTACTAGAGATCTTCCACCGGTCATATAATTTTATAGAAGGAGAAAAGAAAAAGAGGAGAGGAAAGAAAGTATTAAGAATAGTTTATTTACTCAAGTCTATTAAGTCGGCGGGCGGACTGCTGCATCTCTCACAAGACAGGATGGTAGAAGAAAAAAAAGACATGGCTTCTGGCTGGATTGGATGCGGAAACAAGTTTGTGCAATAATAAAAAAAAGGTAATAAAAAACAAGGCACAACCATACAATAAGAAGTGCACGAAGATTTTTTGTACGCCTCCCTATTTAAAGACATGTGGACCGTGAAGGAACGATAGCCCATTTTTTTATACAAGTTGCTTGTTTTGTTTGAAAGTGTGGTTGTGTGGATGGAATATCATGGAGAAGAAAGAAGAAAAAAAGGGTTGTGTTTATTACGACGAAATTGAGATTGTCAATTTGTGACATGTCGTGTGTATATACGGTATATATGTATATGCCGTCCATGTGAGTAAAGTTTGTTGTGAATGGGGAGAAATGCGATGTCTGTGTAGAGGAATGACTGGTTTTGGTTGGTTGATTTGATTGTTTGGATGATGATGAAGAAGAGTATATTAGGGAGAAGGGAATACACAGAAGAAAAAGAAAAAAAATACGAAATTGGAGTTGAATGAATGAAAATGGTTTGGCAAACGGTTGATTAAGCAGGGTAAACAGAAATTAGCATTTTATTGCCTTAGCCAAGGAAAACTCGTGAGGAGAGGATGAGGATGATGCTCACTGTGTAATATGCTTTGACCCTTTGCCCAGCTCCAGCATCATCTCCTCCACTCCACTGTAATAAACGTCGACTCTGTGTCACAGTGACGAAAAGACAATGACAATGATGATCTCTGTGTTTGGAGGAACTGCCCTTGAGACACAGAAACGGAATTAAAAGGAGACTGCCCTTTGATGTCTCTTAACTCAATATTTGTTGGAAATACAAATAAAACCGGCTTGGCTCTCTCTCTGTCTCTGGCTGGAATGGAAACAGCATTAAATCCACAAGTCACGTTCCATAATATTCTCTCGCTGTATGTATGCATGTATAGCTGTCTATATAATATAACCCTTTTGTTTTGACAAGAATACGTTTCCAATTTGTGTGTGTGATCTTCTGTCTGGGTTGTTTTGGGTGGGAGCAGAAAATTTTGAGAGAGAGATTTTATACATATTTTTTATTTGCAAATTTTCTTCCGCCCTTGACTTGGCTTGGCTTGAAATCCCAATTTAATTTTTAGTCATAATATCCAATCCAGAGAGAAAAGAACATTTATTTCATTTCCTGAAGAGAGTTTCTCTCTGGTGTACTTTGTTTTTGGGTGGGTGAGCATGGGTAATGCAAGAAGATGCTAATAATAATATATTTTATTAGAGTAAGTATATGGCACAAAGAGAAAGTTACTAATGCGAAAGGACAACAAAATAAGCTATAGTCAGAAGAGAGACAGAGAAAGTAATAAAAAATGATGTCTTTCGTGAGATAAATTTGTTTTCTAAAATTGTTTTTTATTTAATAATTTTATAGGACTTGTTTCATTTTGTTTCATTCAAGAAGAATTATTTGTTGTAGAGATGATAATGATAATAATAATATATTACTGTATGTAATATTCTTTCTAGTTTAAATTACAAATTATTTACATAATACGTTAGGATTTGAAAAGGTGTGTGTACATAATAATATATGTTAATAATACACTAGCTTTATAGGCGCATATATGTTCAAATAGGTATATACATGCTTGTCAATTTACAAGTAATTAGTTTTGTTGGAAAATGCGGGCTCGTCGAGAGGAACGTGTATACATTTTACTTACATGCATAATAGTAAATATTTACATTCATTATATCCTACTTAATTATTCGTACAAGCTTAAAATAAACTATATTGAATATTTCGAATGTACATAAATGACAAAGATGAAATTAAAATAAATGTATGTTAATTACATACCTAATTATCCAACTAATTTATGCCCGGATTGAGATCAATTTAAATTTATAGTTTCTTACGAGAATTACACGAGAACGCATCATAATAATATTATGTACATACATTTTGCTACTTCCATCTCTACCACACCACAATCTCTCGAGATTACTCAAAATACTTGATCGACAACACTGCGTCCTTCTGTATAAAAAAATCTTAGAATCCCCCAAACAGGAAATTACTTTCCAAACGCTCACACAAAATATATATAGCTACCTAAATACATTACAGGTTGTTGGTTGTACATTCATTATTCATTCAAGTACTAAAATTACATTTCATATCAATCCTTCTCACTCACACACACAAACACAGGCAGATTTAAAAGGAAACTCAAAACGGGTTTTATAAAGCTATACTAGCATTTGAATTTTTAGTAATTAAAACTTAGCATATAATTTAACATACTATATACTCATACATCAATTATAGGAGTCACTTAATATACCTCTAATAGTTATTGTATACCCAACATATATTAACACCTATGTAATTTATATAGCGCCATGCTACGACATACAATATTTAAACAAAAATTGGCTAATAATGGGTCGGGTGTAATTAAATAAACAACTGATTTGTATGCAGGTATAAAGTAGCTTATCTAAACATTATTATTTTTATAGCAATATTACAGTAAAATTGATGTAGAGTATGACACACGACATAGTAGATTATTTCGACAATTTAATTTAATACTGAATAGCAAATTTTTAGTATATAGGGTTTTCATAGAGGAATGTAAATTATGTATTATGTATACTATATATAATGCTTGCTTATCTTCTATTGATACACGCACAGCTATATATATATAGCTAATTAAAATGATACGTTTTTTTTAGGTGATTTGGATCCCTTTCGAGAGCGACTCTAAATGCTCCTTCGCCTTAAGCCTGAGAGCCGCAATACTAGAACTTCTCCCCACCCCACCAATTTCTCCCCCTCCAGGCGACGTATTCCCACTTCCGCCGCCACCGACCATAACAGTTCCTCCACTACTCGCTCCATTTCCTCCGCCACTGCTATTCGTACTACTTGGTGGACTTCCCGGACTGAGATGAAGTCCCGCGAGAGGATTCACTGGTGACGATGAGATCTTAATCTGTCCTCCCCTCCCATCCAGCAGTCCCACCGGACTATGATGATGCTGTGACACGTGATGATGATGATGATGATGCGCCGCACTAAGCAGAGACGCTGCTGACGTAGGTGGCGTCAAATAACTCGGATAGCACGTCTGCGGATGAGCCAGGAATCCTGGCAGGGCATGGGAAAGTGTTGATCCTAGCAGAGGACTCGCAGCCAACCAAGGGTCCATCAAGGACAACGCTGCTTGGTTCGAAGCACTCAGCAGTCCAGCCGCAGCCATTGCCGCTTGATTCGCAGTGGAGGTGGCAGGACCTCGACCCAACGCTGATAACGGATACTCTCCAAGACCCAGGCGAGCTGCTTCCATTTTCTCTTGTCGTCGCCACTTTGCACGTCGATTTTGAAACCAGACCTGTGTAAAAAAAAAACAAAAAAAACATACATTATAAAAAAAAATGAGAAAATTGATAGAATAATGGAGTCTCTTTTTTTATATTTTCTCTTTTGCTTTCACCGTTGTTCGTTCGTAATGCGTTCATGAATGACTTGATAATCATAAAAAAAGGAAGAATAAAAAAACGAAATTGAATTTGGAAAACAATGACACACAAGCAAGCAAGCAAACACATCACATCATCATCATCTCATCCTTTCCATCCCATCATCTCATCATCCTCCAAAAATATAAATAATATGACAAAGTTAATATTATTTCTTTTCTCCTCTGTCTGGACTCATCCTCTCCATCCTCCTCGCATTATAATAAAATGGATATAAAAAAAACCTCCACATGGATGAGTACACAACACTTTTGTCATCATGTTTATATGCCTCACTGGCATGGCATGGCACTATCCTTTCCTCCACATCTGTTCCCTCCACACCATATATACCCACCATACAAGGGTTATTTGGTCCTCACCAAAAAAAAGACACAAAGTAAAAGAGCATTTCCCAAAAAGAAAGGAATCTCTGGTTTGGTCTTGGTCTCTGGATAAAAAAACATTTCACCAAAAGTGACTGCCTAAAACACACATTGCACACATGCTGTGTGTCACTTGAGTTGATAGAGAATGTCACATCATCACATCATCAGCCAAAGTACATAATATTTTTTTCCCGTCCATGTCATATCCCAGTACGATCGATGTGATCTCTAAAACGAGATGATGGCTTCCAGTTATTGTCATCATAATGTGCCTTTTTATTCAGTAAATGCGACACAAAAGGACACGCACACAAAGACAAGGAGACACAGAAAGAAAAAAAAAGTTATTAGATTTTCTTCAATTTTCTGCTCAAAGAGAACAAAAAAAAATGTGTCGTTTGTGTTGTTTTTTTCTTTGGAGGTGGATTGGATTGGATTGGATTGGATAACGGTTCATGCGAGCCTTTTCTTTTTCTTCAAGGGAAATTGTATCAGCGATGCTAAGAGCAAAAAGAGGAGGATTATTACGGGTAATGAAAAATGATCAGAAAAAATAATGTACACACATCAACATGTGAGGAGATGATGATGATGTAATGATAATATTATAGGAGGAAATGAAAGCAAGTGGAACCATAATAATAATATATCTATCCATTTATTATTGATATCCTGGACACTTATTGTGCCTTGTGTGTGAACTCTACTGAGAATGATGGCATTTTTTCATCATCTTGTTACCAGCGAACTTTTTCTCTCGAGGAGGTGAATCCAATCCAATAAAAAAATATTTGTGTGGGAAATGGGAAAAAAGGGATGAAATGATGATCATTTGATGAGTATTGTTTAATGGATCATTTAAGGTCGACCTGCAAAAAAAAAATTGTGAGCTTAAGGGTTCTCTCTGATGTGAAGGTATACATAATATTTCTTGCCATTTTGGAAAGTCTATTTATATCCAATCCAATCAACTCTAGAGAGAACTTTGTCAGATCGCTACTGCTCTTGTTTTTTTTATACATGAAAGGGAAAGAATTGAGCGCTTAAATCATCAATTATTATTACGGTAATGGCATGTGGGTTTAGTAGTAAAGTGCTTATACATTTTTTTTATTTGTGAGGGAGGGCACACATTATGAGGTCCGGTCTCTCTCTGAATGAATCAATTTGTTAGGGAGTAGACTAGACACAGAGCAATTTACCTTTGACGGCGGTGGTCGATAATGTAATATTATTTTATATTCTTTAGGAAAAAATATAGCAACCAGTAAACTATAGAGGCGAATCTATAGATAAACTTTTTATATACGCCATATACATAATGCTTGTGTCATTAACAGTCCAACTGGTCAACATTTTATATTTTTCTTGAATGGACTCCCGTTCTTTTTTTGTGAAAAAAAGTGGATCCGTATATTTTTTGGGTCCACGACCAGACCAGCCAATCTGTAGATTCAACGGGTTTTTTCGCCCTTCCATTCAATTCACCAAAGAAATGCTTCCTTTTTTCTCTTCCACACGCTATTATTCTCCACAGTTCTTTCCATGAAGACTCATTTTATTCTCCAGAAAAGTAACCCTCCATTAGATTAAATGTTCTTTGGAATCGCAATTTCATATAAATCATATCTCAACCCGAACTCTGAATAGGAAACATTTATAGCGGTAATGCCAAAAGGGAAAAGAGAGGATGATGATGATGATGATGAAGGAGATGAAAAAAAATATAGTAACTTCCACCACCACCATACTAACCAACCTCCACTATTAAAAAAAACTTTCACTTCTTCACACCTCACACCTCCAACAAAAAAAATAACCGACATGTTCTTCGCGTAATAAAGCCAAGCCAAGCCAAGCCAAGCCAAGCCACCAAGGAAATCAAGTGTTGAATGGGAACTTAATTGCAGTCTATTGTGTACTCAATAACTGCACATCACACACACACACACACACAAACGCGCCCATCTACTTTACAACTTTCCAACCGGAACGATGAACAACGAAAGAGCAATTCCATCATCATAAACCAGGGAGAAGATTAGATTTAAAACTTAAATGGGAGGAAAAAAAGAAGAAGACAATTTATTTTTCTTTTCAGGAAAGTAAATCTTCCGCATAATCATTATCATTATAAACTCATCTCTCTCTAGTAGTGTCTAAAGCATGTAATTTCAATCTCCGCTCTCGCCCTTTTCCTCTCTGCTTTAATTTCCTTCCTTTTTTCCTACGAGAGAAACTACCCCTCCCCCCCCTAGAAAAAAATTTCACTGGAAAATGTTAATGTAGCCAAACCACTACCTTTTTTCACTTGTAAATTTAGCAAAAAAATATTAAAATGTTCACTTGTTAAACTCTTGAGAAATAAAATTATGTACGATTCATACACGTATCAAAAATCTAACGAAATGTAAAAAAATATGCCACTCTGTCCATGAAACTTTCTTTCGAAAAAATCGACTTAAGAAAAAAAAGTTGAAAAAGAAAGTTAAAAGCACATCAAGAAAGCACAGGGAATTTTTTAATGGTAGTGTAGTTTATAGTCAGTCCTTTTTTTCCACAAAAGCTTGCTAACAAGACGAATAACTAAGCAAATTAGAAACTTTTTTTCTCCCGGATTTACAAATTTTTTCCCGCTTTTTTTCCTCTGAAAAAAAAAACTTTTTTGATTTGAAATGGGAATTTTTTTTTGCTTGTTGGATTGAATTCAACGCTCAGCTCAGCGCGAAGGAGAAAAAAAGGGAGAAAATTAGAAGAAAATGACGCAAGTTAATTAAATCGTAACGTTATGTTATATGGTATACAACAGCTAATAATAGAAAATAGAAATAGAGTTTTTTTTGTAAACACTTCCAATCAAGCCAGTCGTCTGTATTTGTAACACGACTAGAAAAAAAGGCGCCAAACAAAAAAGTTTGAAAAATTTAATGAAAGAATCTTTTTTTTTAAATGCATTTTGCATAACATTTTCATTGAAAAAAAGGGTGACTAGGGTCGACTGTTGCACAACTGCATGCAGTCGAGTGATATAATGAGCATGCCAAGTGCACTTATTACAAGTCATTAAAAATCTTCGAGAGTGGAACTTGGAGCTAGACCCGAAAGTAGTCAAGTCACCTTTAACTTTTCATTAATTTCAATTCAAAGAAGTCTCGTGTGATTCGTGATGAAAAAGCAATTGAAGGCGATGAGTCTCATTAGCATCGACTAGCCTATAATATTATATTTTTTAAAGTGTTTTTCACTGTAATCGAATAAGGGGTTGTTCATTGAAAACGATGTGTTTAAAGTGATTTTCATGTTATTAAATTAAGCTGATTGAAAGAAAATGAAATATTATTAATTTTTGGACGGTCCCTATTTTTTATTCAGGCATCAAAGCAATTTGTTTTTCTAATGTCTTGCCTGCCGTTTTTCACGCATCTTCAAAAAATTAAAAAGTGTTGGTTGAGTTGGAAAAAGGGGCGTGAAAAAGTTTTAAGTAGTTGGTAATTGAGGTTATATGAGTCAAAACCCGTCCTACTTTTTTTTCTAGAAGTAAATAAAAAATCTAAGAAAAGTTTTTTTTCTTGGTTGAATTGTTACGATTATTGAAATAATTGGCTAATTAACTTAAAAAATTATTGTTTGGATTGCAGATTTTAAAGATTTTTTTTCTTCTAGAGACGAATAACTACCTAATAATAACCCTTTCTTGAATTGAAGATTGACCGCCCTCTCATTCATCTGTGCTCCTGCATATTTTTATGCAATTGCCGTTTTGATAGTGAAGAATATTATTATTTTCTTTTATAATTTATTATAATTGCTGTGTATTAGTTTTTATTATCATCATTATTATATCCACCAACAACACATTTCAGTTTAATTGCATCAAAAAAAGAAGGAAACCCCTCGTCAAAATTAAACGAGACGAAGAACGGATTGGATATTTAAAAAAAAGGTAAAGGATAAAATATAAATATGATAATATGATAAAGGGTTGTGCTGGCTCTGGCTGTTGATGAGGATGAGGTGTCAGTTGTCTGTCAGTTTGAACAAGATTTTCGTCTTGAGATGGTGATGTTGATGTTGTTTTGTGTGAGTGCCTATAATACACCAGACCAGACCACTACCAAGTAAATTTTGTACTTGTTTTAATTCCATTATACTCACTTATTACTTCTCATCATTTCACATCATCATGACAGAGGGTTAAGTTTGGAATCAGAGGAAAGAGGAGAAGGGCATATTTATTTCGTTGGCATTTACTTCTCACTCTTGAAAATATTATTTTATTGAATTGAATATCAAGCGGAATAAGTTGGTGTTTGAAGAAGATGGGAATCAAGGTGTGTGTGCAACAAGCCATGAATGACGTATGAATACTAGTAGTAGTGTGATGATGATCAAGCAATATTATGAAAGAAAATTGCTCTAATAAATTCTCAAATTACTTAACACCAAACAAAAGACCTACACAAGAAGATGCAGCAGAAAGGAGTTGAATTGACAATGAATGAATGGCATGGATGAGAGGAACGAGACGGCATCAGAACAAGAAGAATTTTATTAAGAACACGGAAAGTAAATTAATGAAGATCACGAAGAAAATTAAAGAAAAAAGGGTTAAAAAGTTAATTATAGCGTAAAAGGAAACTAAACAGCAATAGAACCAGGCTGCCGAACAGGATCATTTTCTTCTCTTAGATTTATTGCGGCTTATAAGTCAAAGCTCTTGTTTTTACAGAAAAAAATACATACAAAAAATAAGATTATTTAATTGGTGAAAATTAGTTTGCATGTAAAATAAATTCTATTTTTATGCAATTACTACGCAGTAGTCGTTATAATTAGCTGTTATCAACCAATATTATTTTCAAGAAAAAAATGTGGATCTACCTTTGACGATGGATGACCGCGCGTCTTCAAATTGTTTACCTGATTTAGACATTTTTTCCTTCATCTTTTCTTTATTTTTATCAAAACCAAAAATTGTTTGACTTGAATTGACTTGTGGGCAATTCAAATTAGATTTATCGACTCACCGCGAAAATTCAAACGAGTTTTTTTTTGAATGCATGCACGACCAAAAAAGCACTGACCCTCGCTGTCTCTCTCTCTCGTAAATAAATTCAGTTAGCCATTCATCTATGGGCTCTTTTTTTATGGAAATTCAATCGAAATCAATTCTGTTCCGACATAGCTTTCAATCTATTTTTTCTCTCAACCGCACACGCACCAAAAACCAAAGCCACTTGACATTTAGCAAAAAAAAAGTCATTTTAAAACACAGAGTGACTTCCTGTCATTGTTATATAACTTACGTTTACGTTTTTCCATACAAAAAAAAGAATCTATTCTTATATTTTTTTTACTGGCTGGTTCCTGATTTCTTGTTAATCTCTGAAGATTAAAGGGGATTTTCCCCCTCCTACCATTTTACATTTTCTTTGTCTTTTTTTTTCTTCTGGCTCCCACTGGCTATATACTGTACCTATACACCTCGGCGGTGAATGTTATTTCCTCCAATTTTTTTCTATTTCTTGTTCTATTTTATCGTTTTACTCGTTTATTTATTGGCCGAAAAAGCCGAAGATAAAAAGAAATAATAATAATATGAAAAAAACTGGTTGATTTGAATATAGATTGACTGGATTTTTAGAGCTTGGTGGGAGGTTTTTGATTTCCAAAAATTCAATTTCCGATTCCCATTTTTTCTCATCTTCTTTCTCTGATCCCTTTTATTTTACAAGTTTTACCGTTTCTTGATGTGCATGTGTCGCACACAAATAGGTAGACAAGAAAAAATAACAAGTTACCAATTTTTTCATCATTCTCAGTCATCAAACGGAAATTTCCTTTTCTTTCTTTTTATTCTTGCTTTTATCCAGATGCAGAGATGGCCATGATGTGACGATTTTGATAAGAAAATAAAAAGGAACGACGAATGGAGCAGGACAAACGGTTCGGTTGACTGGTGAATGCAAATCGGATTTTCCCTATTACTACCTAATATTCCATCTTATTTTTGCTGCTCCTGTGTGTGCGTGCTGCTCTTTGGATGTTTTGATCCCAAAAAATCGAGTTATAATCAGGTAAAGTATAAAAAAAATTACTTTTTTTCCCTGTACATCTTCTTGTTCATCTAAAAATTGCGCCTGTGAACCTTTTCTCTGCAGAGTAAACAAACACAGCGAAGAACAAATAATGAAATAATATGTCAATCCGATTTTCATCAAAGACAAGCGGAAGTGATACTTTTTTTACTGGATTACATGCCATCAAAAAAGATAGCCTATCATCATTTGAATTTTTTTTTCTCCGCTCGAGTGAATGATGATGCATAACGGTTTATAACTGTGATTTTTTCTTGTTATTGAACTCATTGGCACACAAATGCAAGCCTTGTAGAGCTACAAAAAAGTCTCTTTTTTGCCTAATGGCATTTCCTTTTCTGATGGAATCCAATATAATTCAATCCACTCTATCTACCGCGGCTGTTACTGCTGCTATGTATGTTATGTGCTCCGCTTTTATGAATCATATCTTCAAATCGATCTTAAGCCCATTTTCATTTTCGTAGTTGACGGCATACAACAAAAACCCTTATGCATCTTTTAGGTATATAATATTATTTGGGAGATGTATCTGTGCAGAGTCTACGTGTTATTATCATTATGACGATGTGCCACTCTCTTCTCTTCTCTGAAGGCACTCTCCAAACGAAAATTTCATTATGTGATTATTACTATTATTTTCATTATGGAGCTAAAAGGATCGGGCATTCATCATCACAAAATCACATCAGCAGCAGCCAAGCCAGAGAGAGAAAGATGTGTGTGTGCATTGTGTGTATACACACACATTGATGATGATGAACGATATAACTGCATTAGTTTTTCAATCAGCGCAAAAATGGTTTAGAGAGAGATGGAAAGATATACTCATTGTTAGAGGCTGCTGCAAGCACACAAAATCTACTAAATTTCATTACAACAAATTACAATGCTCAAGAAGACCATTTAAGGTGACATATGGAAGCATATAGAGACCATAGGCCAGGCCAGGTGGAACGACACAAAAAGTGGATCGGATATTACCGACTGAGAATATTATACGGAAATTCGACGATAGTAAATAAATGGTCATTAATCAACGAAAAGGGTTTCATGTTCTCTCTCTCTGTTTGTGTGGGAGGAGTCGCCAAACAGAAATCGTAGTATTTTCGTTCACTCCAACAATAGCCAGGATTCAAATTAAACTCTTCACATTACACAGAGAGCCATAATATGAGTGCTCTCTCAGAGAAGAGGAAGTCCGTTATGTTGACAAAAAAGTAACGATTTTTTTATTTGAAATGTATATCATCATCCCTTTCCATTTATGTCATAAATGGACACCTTTTCTTCTCCTAATGCACCATGTAAAGAGAGAAGGGCAAACAAAAAAGCAAATAAAAATGTCAGTTGTCAACCGCTTCAAAAAAGTTTTCAAAGAGGCTTATCATTACATTTTTACATCCATCATCTGATCATCGGCATCGCTCGTAAAAAAGCTCAAGATTCATATAAAAAAAATATATTTCTCTTCTACTCCATCAAGATAAATGTTAGCGGTGGTGCTGGTGATATCCAAATTACATGCACAACAATACGCACGTTTTTATTACACAGAGAGATGCATAGATTGCATCTATATATTTTTTTCCATAAAACATTTTAATCTCAAGTCCCACGCACACCCAACAAAAAAAAACTTGTTCGTTGACAGTGATCACATCACTAATACTCCACTGCATTATGGCATTAAAATGACGAGAGTGAAAAAAAAAATGGATGGAGAGAGAGTAAAGTAAGGCGCATTGTAAACAAGCCTTGCATGAAAATAAAATTACTTTTTTTATGAAAGCATTAATAAAAAAAGTTGTTCGAGGAGCAGAGGAGTGCGCGCGGGTATACAAAAGTGTCAAGAGAGGAAATGGGACACCCACTCCAAACTCCAATACTCTCAGCAAAGGTATTTTTATAAGCGGACTTATTGGTGATGGTGAGTGAGCAACTTTGTCAACTTTTTTTAGAGCAATTGAGCATCTTGTCTTCAAGTTTTGATCCTTTTTTATTATTATTATTTTCTTCTTCAAGAAGAAATATAAAGCTGCGTCGTAGGTGTCAATCCCGTCACAGCTGTCGCATGCTTATTGATTTCTTTCGGGGGATATTTAATATTATATAATTATTAGATGGGTACACACACATACTTGAGTGTGAGTCAAGCGGAATAATAATGCCACTTTTTTTATATAGTATACTCATTATTACTTTGCATTACATCAGTTTAAAGTGAGATAATTCTTACAGAATGTGATACTCACAGACGTACAGGCATTCTGCATCACAGCTATTTAGTTTTTTTTTCATTTAATTATGACATGAACAAGTTTAAAGTAATTTTTTTTAAGAGAATGTATGGAATTTACTTCAGAGAATCCAAATCCACTAATTTGGTTAAAAAGAGAGAATAAAAAAATAATAATGCTGCTAAATGGATATCTGAATGGATAGATATTATGATATTATTATGAAGACTACTTGCGCATTATTGAGATGTTTTGTCATTTTTTTCCTTCGACTTGCAACATTTTTGCTCCTAAAAGAATGACAACCAAAAAAAACCAAGATGTCTTGCTTTTTCGAACACATGGACGGGTCGAGAGTGTAGTAGTGAAACGACTGTTGCTGCTGATCTACGGACAATAGGAGCTTTATTTCCTTCCATATAGCTATATAGCCACCATGCCATGCCATGCCACCACTATAAAGATCAATAATCCATTCCATTATGGGACTAATTGAAACCTGTCTAGTTTTATCAGAAAATTTCATCTGCAAATTGCTGACCACGTCAGATAACAACATTTTTACGTTTTTTTTAATATTATTTTACCCCGCTACTACTACTACCTTCTCTGATTCTAATGCCATGACTGACTTGACTTGACTGAAAGGAGCTCCCTGCCGAAAACATGCATGCACCAAAAAAACGTATAAGCCAGCGGCTACAACTTTTATATATAAAAAAAGTCTCGTCTTTTGTTTACCTCTCTTTTTGCCCTTCTAATAATATTGCGTATTTTTATGTAGTGGATTTTTTGGGTACATGTCGTTTATCTGTGATTTTTTTAGGCAGGCCCAAAAAAGTTTAGTTTGGGATTCGAAGCTATATAGGTTGCCTAATGAGTCTCTTAGGAAAAATATATACACGATATAAAATTTGTTACTTCATTTTATGCTCGTCACCAACCAAACCAAACCAGCATCACGTGTACCTATACTACTCACTTTTGATTACATTAAGTCAACCAATGAAGATATCCAAAATCATGACAGATTTTTCTGCTTGAAAAACTAACTATCAGTGTATTTATTATTGTTACATCGTCGTTCACACTTTAAAAAAGTGTTAAAGAATTTGTCTTGACCTTTTTTTACACAGCTCGTATAACAAGGCTCCTCTCTAGCGGTATCTAGAGAATAAACAGAAGTCAATGTCGAAAAGTACATTTAAATTGCTTGTCATTTTTCACAACGCCCCACACACCACGCCAGTCCATCTACTACTGTCTATTTTACTATCGCTTTGCTCTATTGTTATAAATAATGGATGCGTCAATCATGAAAGTTTTTGAACAAAAATGAGCATTGAAAATAAAATGGCTTGATGTGTGTAGTTTAATTGACATTAACCTGTGGTCTGGTCTGTGATGTGATAAGTAGACGGGGAAAATAGGTGCATAATCAAAAATAATAATCTTGAAATGCCACAACATTTACAAAGCACAAATCACGTATGAATCTGCCTCTCAAAAATAAATATACAATAATTTCTTAAAGAGAAATCAATTTTTCCTTTTGATTCTTTTCTTCGTGTACTTTATCATGTCTCATTTCCTCGTAAAATATGTCTGTGCTAATCCGTTCAATTTAATTTTTCTACCTGCCTCTAAAATACATATATATCCCTAGAAGCTTTTATAACAATACGTGATGGCATTTATTTTTCCTCTAAAAAAGATTGACAAAAGAAGCTGAAAAAAGCAGCAAAGTGCTTCTTCTTTTTTTACTTGAAAAGGTTAAAAGAAAATTATTAGATCATCCATCCATTATTCACTGATTTAGTCTTTTAAGTGGTTAAGCACATCATCATTCCATGCCACTGCTCTGCGATTTCCTCTTTTCTTTTTGCCATTATAAAATATTTTTTTATTATGGCTTGGCTCTCATCTTTTCATAAAGTAATTTTCTTTCACCATCCTCGCAATACATGTAAGTAAGATGCATCTCTATTTTCTAAATCAGTTTTAACCAGGTGCACTTAGCAGAAGAAAAAAAGTGTGGTATAGTAGTAGTGATGATGCGATTGTACACATCTTAATAATAATAATATATGGAGTAATAAAAAAATATCCCACACGTAACTAAAGTGTCGGTAATTTGTCAGAGGTTTAGAGAGAAGACACACGGTACAAAAAAGTGGGTGGTGCTCCTTAACGGCACATCACATCATAATCATGATCATCATCAGCTTTTTTTGTAGAGACAACGTCTTCTTTTTCAGCTTTCAGATATCTACTATTATTATTGTTGCTACTTAAGTGTGTACACTCGGTCGGAGTAGAAAAAAAAATCTATTGAGTATTTTAATGGACTCCATTATCAAGAATATCTCTACTGCTGCCTGGCCTGGCCTGCGTCAAAAAAATAAGATGTCTGATGATGGAAGTGAATAAATTACATCTTGTTACAAAAAGTAATCAAAAAAGTGTGTACAAAGTGTATATACATGTTGATGCTGCGATATTGGAGAATATATAAGGTGTTGGGTACTAGAAAAAAAAGTATTACTTTTTAAAAGACTTTATATGCTTTTAACAGAGAGATGATGACTCAAGAATGGCTACTGTATTCGCTACTGTACATAAGGTACATATATGAACACATGCTTCGATTTTTTTTTCTAGAGAGAGAGCTCGTCAACTCAATTAAAGTACAATTTATCAAGATGATTTCATTAACTGTACTTGATTGAACTTTAATTGTTCACTTCCATTTACTCTATGATGAGTACATTGGAACAACCAATTTTTTTGTTCCCTTTTTTATCATAGTAATAATAATAGTAATCGTTTATTGTTGTATATAAAAATCACTAATTGAGAAGTTTTTTTCTTCTGTGTCCGATGTTGATGGGAGCAAATAAAGCAAATCAGTTTACACGTTCATTAAATGGCAATGCCATCAGAATCATCAAAGAGAGCGCGATAAAAAATAGAGAGAGAGAATTGCGTTATTGCATGTTGTTTTGTAGACGATACGTTAAATGGGTTTGCATACAAATTTTTGAGTCATGTTTTATACTCCTTTATTTGGCAGTACAAATAAAAAAAAGTGCCGAAAATATATATAATATGTATAAGCAGTTGATTGAACAAGGACGCGGATCTAAAATGTGTTGGTCATTCATGAGGATGATCAAAATGAAATGAAAAGAACGAGGCTAATAATAAAAATAATATTCTAAATTGGTAAGCTATTACTGCGTGCTCGCTCTATCGCAATATTATATTATAATATTTTTGAAAAATATGAATGGTATTTTTGAATCTGGGTCAGTTTTGGAAAAGACACAGTAGGAATTTCACGTGTGTTCCTTTATAAAATATTCAATATCCCATTCGGTTTCTTTTTTATTCTGTCGGCTTTTTATAGAAAAGTGGAAGGAGGAAAAAAGGGTAACAAGGAAAAAATATATTTATATTTCACTTCATGTCTGATTATGTATACCTGGTTAAGTATTTAAAAAGTCGTGGAGGTAGTAAAAAAGGTGTATATATTTACTACACTCATTTTTATCTCCCTGCTTCCAGTTCTAACCTCACCTGCATCTATTTAAATTTCATTCCATTTATATAGCTAATTATTTTCATACTTCTAATAATAAACGTTTTGTATGAAATCTATTAAAAAATATTCTCATGTGCATTCATTTTTATTCCACCTTGATCTGGATTTTTTTGGGAATTGCGCATATGTATGTATATACTGGATTGGATGCAGACACGTTATATAAGAACGGAACCCTTTAATTATTTATCTATTAGGGCAATTAGTAGCAGAGACGTAGTTACGTAAAAAAACCAGACCCAAAAGGGTTAAAGCAAAAGTACAACCCCCCGACAAAAAAATTAGACCATCGCAGAAGCCGTCGTCGTCGGCCCAACTTGAATGCTATTTACACGGTCCATTGCACCTTTTCAAGGGAGCTGAGTGAGTACTTGAATTCTAGAACGATTTTTTTTAAAATCCTCTGTCTGTCAACTAAAAACGTATTAAAGCATTGATCCTTTAACATATCCATATAGCTTTTGATTTTGTGGACACAATTTTTGCTGCCGCGTCATCATCATCATCATCATCACATCACCAACAAATTAATTAACTGGCTTGTCTAGCCTTCTAACACCCGCGGCTTCTGTTGGTTCACGTATTTCGTATTTCGATCGAACGTTACTGTTCCTTAAATAAAAAAATAGATTTTTTTGTCCGCAGGCCAGGCCAAAGCCAAGCCAGTAAAAGACCAGACGTACACAACCAACCCAACATGCAAAGTCTGAATACACAGCACTCTAATATCTAATCAGAGTTTATAATCAACAATCTGATAAAAACATATATAAAAAGTATCGTGACATTCATGCACCAAAGCCATGTAATACGCTGATAGGAACAAAGATAAACTATTTTCGGACTGTGGTGCGAAACAAGCTATTAAAAAGCGAAGTTTTTATTTTTAGTTTCGTTTCGCTCCAAGCTATATAATATATATACCGTATATAGATAGATAGATACAACGTCTAATTTCCATTTCCCATCCAATCCAGAGTAATAATGATCAGTTTACTGGAGGCTCGTAAATGCAAAAGTGTGATAATAGGGAATAAAATCAGGAGAAGAGAACAGAGAACACAAAGGCATTGCCCTGATAAATAGAAGGAGAAAAGAAAGCAGTCAGTGAAGCATTAAATGGTTGTAAATTGTAAACCTTCCACACACACACAATAACAAAACACGGCCAATAAAATGAAAGCAGAAAAATTGTGATGATGATGAACATGCCCCCTATCTCTATATATACAGCTACAGCTAGCATACACAAGGTTATATTCTTGACACTCGATGATGATGGAAATGGTAATGAAGTGCTGAGGGCAATTAAAAAAGAATTAAATCAAATAAATTTGCATGCATCTCCAATCACTCTGTCTGTATATTTTTTTATCGTTCGAACAATATTTAAAGCAGAGATCGAGGGCTACCCTCTCTGTGTGAGCTGAACAAGGCTAATTTCAAATACAATTTTTATTCGCTTTGATATTACATTATGGTTGTGTCGGCAGATCTCCTTTTTGAGCACACCTAAGGCACTCTTCTATTCTTGTGTGCTCTCTCCAAAACAACAATGAAGACAGTGAGCTCCATTGTTGGGTGGAGAAGTGGCACGATTACCTTGTCCATTTCTATGTATATATCCTTCTATTGTTGGATTGGAACATATAATGTGTCTCCGATTTTCAAACGTTTTTCGGCGGATATTCCTCATAATATAGTAGACATTGTGATCATACTACAAGTACAAGTATTATAGCTAAAAGGCGACAAAAGGTGTTTCCTTCAAAAAATATATTTTAAAAGGAAATTAGCCCGGATTGGATGTATATTAAGATGACAAAAATATCTAATGATGATAATGATGATGATGGAAACAAAAATGATAAAAGTAAAGTGGATGCATGTGCCATGTAATAATAATAAGCTGTATCTCTACAAGAAGCAGAACAAGTATAGTAATTTAATATAGTTGTTGTTTTGTTTGTTATTATTAAGGATTCGGTTTATTCTGTGGCTGTGTATGGCATATTATTGAGATGCTTGTGAAATGTCCGCAACAAAACATGAATGAATGAATGGGAAAACGAAAAGAAAAAATCTGGTAAAGTGAAGAGGGATATATATACGCTTGTTTTTGTCGATAGGGACGATAGACAATACATGCCGCGCATTACTACAAATAATATATAGAGAGAGAGCACAAGAATGAATGAATGAACCAAGAAAAATATATCATGTATGCAAAACAACGAGAGAAGTTGCATGTGAAGAGGTTTTAGTTAAGAAAGGAAATATACAATAGGGAAGATATTGGGTATACAAAAAAAAGACCGGTTGCTTTTGTTAATGGAGAACTTTATTTGGGAGAAGAAGAAGAAGAAGGCTGCTGAAATGAAGATGATATTAATCTCCCTCTTCTCGTCGTAAATGCCGTCTCTCTCGTAAATTGTTCCCTATTTTTTTTGGCAGAGAGTGGAGTGAAGTGGGTATGAATGCGTAATAATACCTATTGTGTAATGCGCAAAGAGAGAGAGAGAGCCTTTTAACGCTAATCTTGTGGCTCTTGTTGAGTAAAAGTAAAATGTCAACTGCCACAACAAAAACTAATGGTAAGTATAAGAGTTCATCACAAAGATTATATATGAATGAATGGTGCTACAAAATAAAATGTAGCTATAATATTTTACAAGAAAGATGAGGGGACTTGAAGAGGACGAAATGAAGTGATATGATCTCTCACAAGTAACAAAACAAAACTAATACGTATGTTATTATGTCAAATGGGAGATTATAAAGCACCTTTTTTCGCTACTATATAACAAGTACTTATATAGGTATATGCACAATGAATGCATTTTAAACGATTTTTTTTCCTGTAAAATAAGTGTACATAGAATCTACGAAATTTCGACAAATTACAGAGTTCCAAAGAAAATTGTAATTAAATCATTAATTAAAAAAGTTTCCTAAAAACTTATTTTAAAAAGATAGGATAATTTTTTTTTGTACAAATGCTCTGCGTTAATCATGTCTTTTCCACACAGATTTATTTCTATTCCAGCAACAGTAAAAAAAGTAAACTTATTTCAACCAATTTTTTCTACTATAATTCCCATTTAAACATTATTTTGACTTGTGACTTGTGACGCTCGCACTACGAAAAGGAATTAAAACCAGAGACCAAAAAAAGCAAAAGAAAAAAAAAACTTGACGTAACATAATTTACTTTTCTTCCATGATGGCCTTCTCTACCATTCCCCAAAAATAATTCTTTTACGTGGGTGCCCGTCGTATTATCAACACGACTCAAATCAAGACTATAAACTAAACATACTTATATAAATCCATTTCATTATAAAATGTAACAGAACGCAGTTGACTTTTCTTCCTCTGCACGTACATACCTAATAGGTTCAGCGTGTGTGTGTGTGTGTGTGTGTGTTTTCCAGAGAGTTTTCGTGAGTCCTGCCAGAGAATTTTCCAGGACAGGCAGCAGCAGAAAATTAAGTGAAAAGTAGACAAGTTTTTAGTGAAACTTGTCAGAGAGAAAGGCAGAGAAAGGGAGAGAGAGCAAGTTTGAATTAAATTGGCTCACGCTTCATTTCATATTTCCTATACGTAATGCGCCCCAATATTAAATCTATATACCAAGCCACGCTATACACACTACACCTCTCTACTACTCTATACCATCTTTTTTTTATTATTATCACTTAAATGCTCTAATGCGCATAATAAACTTTGTAATAGTAACATAACAAGTTATACAACAAGCATATAAACCAAGTCAGGCTTTTCATCTATATGGTGACTTCACTTTCTTCTTGGAAGGCTTTCACTCTTTCTGGCAAATATTAATTAAGGCAACGCTAACTAACTAGCTGTAATTCTCTCTCTCTCTCTCTCTCGCCAGCAATCTTTCCAAAGTAAAGTCTCTACAAACAAGATATATAGGTATAAAAGCATCCCTTTCTCTCGACATCATTCACTTTTGTGTGTGTTGGCTTGGCTTGGCAGAGAAGAGAAAAGTTTTTTTTCTCTTCTGTGTGTACCCAGTTGATTTTCTCTCTCTGATATTATGACTCTATCTAAGTATGCGCCTTCTCCTGGTTTTTGGGATGAGGCTGCCCTTACTATTATTATTACTTTAGTTGCTTACTTACTTTACTTATTATTATTATTATTATTTAAGTTTCACTTTATTATAGAGAGTGTAGGTAGTGTGTCTGTGTATTATTATGAAAGGAAATGGTGAGTGGAGAGACTTATTATAAACAGGATGGTTATGCCTTCCTCCTTCCTTTTTTGGTGAAGGCGAGGGTTGAAGCCGAGGAGAGCAGAGCACCAACTTGTGAATCATATTAATCTGAAATTAATTGAGTGCTAAAACGGTTTATGTTGGAACCAAGTAAATGACTTATGGATTAATTAAGATCTAAATTAAGCACATTACACACGTCCCCTGCTGCCTTGCAAAATTACTCAGTCAATATATAAGCTTTAGAACAAGCTGAGAGAGAAAACTGGAGCGACATGCATGGAAGGAAGGAACACACACTTTCAATATAATAATTTCGTTGGAATGTGTGTAAATGTAAATACATATTCACGTTGTAATAAACTCTTCAAAATAACTTATCAAGTCGCCCCAAATATTTTTCATGCATTTTTCATCTGCATTGCCGTAAAGCTTACGCAGAAAACACATCGCCGCCACCACCTACGCTTCTAGATGTAGACATCCAACTTATTACAATCCTCCAAAAAAAACGCTTCCATTCCCCAACAAAGGACAAAATAATATTCAATTTAGCTATAAAATTGACTCCCGCTCTTCTCTTATGTTCATTTTTTAGCTTATAAAAAATTATGATGACGATGATGATCACATAATGGCAAACATCAACATGCTTATTTCATGTTAATAATAAAAAACATGAGAGGAAAAAAATGACGATAAAATAAAGTGAGTCAGTTTCATAATAACATTTAGCAATCTCTTCATCATCATATCCTCGAAGCATGAATGAGTTTTTATTTTATTTTGTCAAGTGGCATCATGAAACACGTAGGAGGAGAAGAGCACACAACACAACAACATCAAAAAAAATATCATGAGTGCAGGAAAAGACTGGTGGAGTTAGTTATTTGCTCTGTTGTACTATGAACTTGCTTCTTTAGTTTTTTTCTCTCCATGAGACGCTTTACTTTATTGCATTAGTCGACACAAAAGCGGGGATTTTTCATTCACTCTGTTTTATATATGAACCGATGTGAAAGCCAAAGCCAAGCCAAGCCAAGCCAGGAAAACCCGCACTAATATATTTCAACTGAAAATGCTGCTCCTGGTCTGGTCTGGCGGACTTTTTAAAAAATTGTATTTTGTTCAGTGCAACAAATTTGTTTCCCTATTTTTGCAGTCTCCTCTTCTGTTACACTCTTATTTGCTGGTGTTATAACGTGACGATGATGAGAGGTACTCATCATCATATCGTCCTCATCATCATCACTCATCTCTTTCAGAGAGTGAGAAGTAGACAAACTCGTTGTAATTTGCAATCATAAAATGGTAATAGTCAAATTTTGTGAGTGTTTTATCGTACCATGAAAAGATACACAGAGAATTTCGCCCGAAGTAACTAAAAATAATATTATTTAAAATGCATCACCAAAAAAACATGAGTAATTTGTGTACTTCTCTTTGTGTCGTGTGGAGTGTCATGCCTTTTGTCATTTGACACAAAAATAAAACAGAATGAAAAACGATTTAATAATAATAATAATAATGTGTTAAATGCATTGATGTAGTCTTTTCACTATATACCCCAAAGCCCTGTTTAATGCTCAAGCGGAGTTAACAGAAAACTTTTTTGATCAAATTAGTACGCATGTAAAATGAAAGAGGATCCAAAAAAATCATTTATTTGACGAATGAGTTTAGATAACAGTAAAAAATATACAATGATGGCCCTCCAGTAGTAGTTTATTTTTTATTCGCCCTTTTCATTCGCGTAGTCACGCTCAATTTGCTTATAAATTTGACAATTATTTAGGGTATCATCATCATTCCTTTGCTGCTTTTATCGTTTCCAGTAAATTGAAAACTGACGATGATCATGATGATGATGATGATGGTTGATGATTTTTGTGATCATTTTCTTGTTGATGCGATACGATACGATCATCATATCAAATTACATATATTCCTCGTTCGCCAGCGACATAGATGAGGAGGATTAAGCGTGTAAACTGTTTCAGTTGACGAAATTCCCATGATTCCCTCCTCCGAGTAAAAACTCCGGATTTTTTGACACTAACCCAATAAATCAACGTGGCTTTATTTACTGCTCAAATAATTTTCTTGTTTTTTATTGAAGCCTTCCCATTATACTCATCTCTCTTTCCATTTATTTTTTCTTACGATATAAACGGCCATTTACATTAAAGCATGATTGAAGAACTCGAGAGAAGAGTAATTTTTTCCCATCACATAAAAAATTACGCAAGAGAGAGAGATCATCATCCGCTCTTGTTTTCCCAATTGTTTTTTTCTCTCTACTGAACTGATGATTATCATCAGAGAGAATATATAGCATTGACATTTTTATTTTTTCCAGAAAAAGCAGGGAATAATATAAATCCCGTAAAATTTATCATCATTTATCTAACAATCCCATCATCATATCATCATCATCATCACACCTCATCTTTGGGATCATCACGAGAAAAATGTTTTTTCAGGGGGAAAAGCATGTTGTCTCTTGAATTGTCTTTGAATGAGTAGTAGGTAACCGATCCCTTGATCCTTTTCTTTTTATTTTTGTTCTCTTGCAAAAAAATCTAATAGCTTTATATACTCGATAGAATTTAATAGCTTTCCTTGTAAGTTCGGAGGAGCCTTCCTTTAGCAAAAAAAAATAGGAGTAATAAGAAGATGTAATAGAGAAGGATAATTTTTTTCCTCTTGCGTCTTGTCGAGAAGGAGGATATAGAGACTAGAGACTCGGCGGAAAAGTATGCTCATCTTCTTCTGATCTGAGCAAGTGTAATTTTTCGTGGGAACTTCCTGATGATCTTGTTGAGGAGGGGATAAAAATAAACGGGAATGGAAATGAATGTAGTTTTTTCTTTGCTCTGTATATACGGAAGGAAGGGAGAATAAATAGGGAAGATGCTTTTTCCACTAGACAAGCCACACACACATACACACACCGGTATTGCGTAGTTTAACGTTCAATGATTCGGTATGCCATGTTGTTGGGTGGTGATGATGATGATGATGATGACAGAAGAGCTCAAAGTATTAGTGGCACTGCCACTTCTTCTTTAGAGAGGAGAGCTATAGAAGCAGGGAAAAAAGACGGGCTAACTCTATTATACTTTTTTTCCTTGTCTTTTTTTTTCTCCACGTTATTATTTTCAGTGATGGAATGAATGGAATGGAAATAGGGATTTTTCATAGTTGACTGGACTTGGTAAACGGTAATGTATAAAAATGGGAAGGTATACTAATAATATATGATGTTTATAGGACATGTGTATATATGCATATAAAACGGGGAAATGAAGGATGATCATGATCATCAGTGAGGAAAAGACGAGGCGATGATCATCATCATGATAGTAATAATGTCATTGTTCTTGTTGGGCTCTCTCTCTCTCTCTCGAGGAGAAAAGATGAGGAGTCACTTTAGTAGTCAGTGGGCAGCAGGGTTGCAGAAAAGTTTAAAAAAATTCTTTTGTTTAAAAGTCCGCCACTAACCTATCGCTTTATTTTTTTCTGGATCTGTCATATTCCTGGGAAGTGTGGTTGAAATGTACATTAAAACGAGTCATTTTGCAACCCTGGCCTGAGTACTTGTGTAGCAAGAAGATATATTTTTGTTAGTTAAAATCGTAGCACGTCCCTTGTGCACATATATATAAATGTTCCTTCCTAGCAGTAAAAATATACACATGTTTTTCCTGTTGGTATTTTCATGTTCATGTCTATTTTGGCTTGGTTTGACATAATGTGATGTTTAGGATTTGGGAGGAAAGGAGCCCCTCTAATATAACTAATGAAAATGGGCTTGTGAGCAGCAGCAGAGAAAGAGAGATAATATGCTTTGATGGTTTCCTTCTACATATTATATACACAGGGATAATATTATGATGGTGATCTGATGTGTGCGTACTCTTGTGTAAGTGTGTGTTGTTCAGAGAAGCATGAAAACCGCAAAAAAAAGGAGTGTGAGTTTTTGTGCCTTGGCCTGCCTCTCTCTACATACTACTGCTGCCTAATAGCCGAAACAATCATCATCATCCCTCCCATTTACCTTCAATAACTGTGGGAATTTAGCCAAATGTCTTGAAATGCCCTTTTCATCCCGACCTGTCACTTTTATTTTCCCTTCCAGAAGAGCTCTTTATAAAGCTTATCGTACAAATAATATCATTACTTTTTTTTCTTCAGAAGGAGAAGATATATAATAATATAAACTGCTTTAGTAGAAATAACCTTGTTCCATATTAAATATATATGTAATTTAATAAAATAGCTTAATAGTCTTCGCTTTGCCCAATAAAAAAGCTTAAGTGCCGCAGTATGCCCATATATTTTTCCATTAATAGCTTACATTTATCGTTGTCCACATAATATGTTAATTATTATGATTATTAGTGAGCATTTCATTCTCTCTTTTTTCGCATTCAGTTTTTGAATTGAATTGGCCTTTTAATAACAAAATTATTATGAAAAAGGCTTTATAACAGTTCACAACATAACAATTATTTACTTCAAAAGTAAGCCCATATATACGCACAATATATAAAGAGAGGAGGGCAGAGTAATTAAGCGTAATACATTTTATTTTATTACGTTATGGACCCATCCAATCCATGTGAAACATTTATGAGAAAAGAAATTGTGCACACACGAGACACAAAAAATGTGCGGAAATATAATACATGTGGCTCTTTTATAGCAAATATAATTGTTGGGTTTACTCTAGGCTTGGCTTAACCCTTTTTCCTGAGTGTGTGTGTGTGTGTGTGTTTTCCTGTGTATTAGTGGTAATTGCAAGGAAAAGGTAATTAACTGAGTGGAAAATTAAGTAGTATATATTTTGGAGGAACACCTGGTGAGAATCTCAGACAGAAAAAAAGAAGGAATGAGAGCAGCAGAGCTACATACAACGAATATAATGATAAACTTGTTCTTTCAATTTGACTCACTCAGAGTTCAATGAAGAGAAAAGGGGGAAAATAAACTAAGCTAGAAAAAAATATATATGTGTGTGTATATGCGTAACTCTTTTAAAATGAGAAAGTATTTTTTTGTGCTCCGCTTTCTCATTATTTATTTTTTTCTCGCCGCATTCTTCTCCTTTCTCATGATTTCTCCGAAAACAAAAGGAAAAACAAGAATAAATGTTCTCGCATAAACACAACAACAATTAAGAAAACTAATGGAACTCATGTTCTTCTCTTTATGCCTGTATAATATATTATTACGCATTGCCTTCTTATGTGTGCCTATGGCTTGGCCTGTATATAAATTTTCCTTCTCTGGACACTTGTTTCCAGTTCCGGTGGAAGTGAAAAGAGTTAACTTGGCTCTGTCTGTCATGTCACTCCAGCAAAGAGAAAAACTCCATTATATATTATTATTGTGAAGGTGAAGAATGAATGTTTGTTTGAAGAGTAGCTTTTAAATTAACGGCCACAAAAATAGAGGAAAACCAACAGCAAAAAAAAGCTTTTTATTATTATCGTTCGCTCTCTTTCTCTCGGTCAATTGGTCCCGTGATAAATGCGGTGGAAAAAGAGTGACATGAGCAACTTGCACACAAGACATCAGTCATTCATGTGATTAAGCTGGGGAGAGAGATGCCGGACACACGACACGATAATACGACCAGAAAGAGAGGAAAAAGGCTTAATAATAACGAGAGCAGCGACATGCACGAAAATATACACACAACTCAGCATGCAATAAAGTCCGCATACCACACTCTTTTGTTGTTTGTATTACTAAAAAAATTGTTGGCAGAGAAAAGGCTTGAGAAGTTGGAAGTTGGAAGTATAGAGATAAGATTGTTTGTAGGTTTTCTAAACGGCCATCTTGAAAGATTAGTGGAGTGCGCTTATTATTACATTACGTACGACGGTGGACTGGACTGGACTACTGGACGGAGAACGAGAGAGAGGGAGAAAGAAAAAATATATTATTATTATTTGGTTTAGTGAGTTGAGTGAGTTGAAATGAATAAGAGGTAATTATGCATCCGGGCATTAAGATTAAAGATAAGAGCTATATCGCAGTATATATGTATATATATAGTATACATATTTATATATACCTTACTAGGTATTGTTTTATACTGTTAATAGCGAAAGCCACAGGTATGTACATAAAAATAATCATAAAAATATTGTAATCCTTTTGGTAGTACTACTACCAAAACCAACAGTCACTCTGCCGCTTATAATAATAGTTTATATTATATGTATGCGCACACATGTCACCAAAAGGCTTTGTTGTTGTTTTTAATGCAATTGCATGAAATGTTATACAGTTGTTTTGTGAGTGAGGAGAAAAGAAACTTAGTTTTTTGTGTGTGCGGACATTTTTTTTCATGAACTCTCCACATGTGGAGACTTTAACGAGCTTTACTTAACCTCGTTATATTCATTTTGATAGGGGCATATATCATTATTATTATTATTGTTGTTGTAATATTAAATTTGATTGATAAATCCCAACCAAGTAAATTAAATCGGTCAATCAAAATGATAAATCTTGTGTGCGTTTTTCTAGACTAGAGCTCAGAGAAAATTTAGCACAACAGCGCACACATTAAGGACAAAATATTTCACGATGAGAAGAATGAAAGTTTATATGGGTATTTGCACATAACTCACGGAAAAAAATTGTATAATGAGCTAAAAAAAGTTTTTAACGAAGCTAACCTAAAAATGTTAACAAAACATATAATGATGAATTCAAATAATGTTTGCAAACGGTTCCATCACCTTTTTCTTCACTGAAGGATTATATTTATTTTTCTGGCAAGGCTTATAATAATGTTGGGTTATTTCCAACATTAAAAGCACATTTGTTTTCGCGTGATTCATTAGACTGGCCATAAATCTGATATGAATGCTTAAGCCTTAAAATCTCATTCTTTCTTCTTTTGAATTAGCTATTTATTTATACCTACTAATATTTTACCTTCAGTTTTGTAGTGTCGTCAAATGTCCTTGTATGTGTGTGAAATAGTAATTTAGACTAAAGAAAACTCTCAATATACCGGACATGCATATAGGTAATCAAAAAAAGTCCATTATAAAAAAGTGAATACATTAATAGGTAATAGATGTATCAGAAAAATGATGCTAATCGATTAACAAGCATGGAATGCAAACACACACACAATACATCATCCATATAATAATCCATGTTTCAAAAAATGGTGAGCTATTATTTAAATTTTTTCTTTTGTATCCAATAAAAAAACATGCATACACGAATACATTTTTGTGAAAGTCGTAGAGAATTAGGCTGTTGAATAGATGAACACACGAATAAATGTTGATGATGATGGTGGCAGTAAATAAATAAGTGAAATTATTGTACTGTCGCGATATGCTCATTAAGAGAGATTTTTTATGATGACCGATTGCGCTTTTGATTTCCTGCTGAAAATATGAATAATGGGTTGGTTGGCCAGGCTAGAAATAGTAGTGTTGTTGCTGGTCTGGTGAATTGGATTGGATTATATATTGCTACGAGGGTGCAAATAGAGCACCTTGTAAAAAATAATTTTCCTGTTTTATTAATCCACTCTCTACATGAGAGGGAGAGCCAGCTCAAGCCGTTTGGTAAATTGAAAATAAAATTATAATGCATTTATTTTCCTAAGGTGTACCTAAATAAGTAAAGTGTAGGATCTTGGCTTTGGCTTGGTAATCCACACACAGAGTTTCCAACAGATTCTCATTTTCTCTTGTGTGTGTGTGCGTTATCCTTGCTAAATAATAGTTTGTTTTTTATGCCTGCTGGAGACTTGAAGAACAAGGCAGTAATGGAGTAATGAAATTAGAGAAGTTGGTAGTAAACATAATCACCCACTTACTCATATACTCCATAATAATAATAACAGCATATATATAGTCCTCTATATGCAAATATAAATCAACAAGCCAACAAACTACTCTCTTTCGAATTATATAAATCCTCTAGACTCAAAAAATTTGCATGGCCATATCTCTCTCCCTCGCTATATATTTCTCTCCAAGGCAAAAAAATACATAAGCCAATAAACCAACAAGTCAAATTTAAAGAGAAAACTTTTAAAAGCTAATGCATCATTTTATTTGTTTGGCCAAGCCAAAACCAAAAGCCACACAGCACCACTCCGTCTCCGTCACAGTTTTGCAATCAGTTCTAAGCTCACAGGCAAGCTAAGTAGTCCTGCCAAAAAAAAACTTCAAACTCTCTGAAAGAAACATGGCCAATTCATTTAGAAACTCATAAGGTTCTATCCAAAAAATTTGCATGAAAAGTCACGTCACGACTTGACCAAGTGAAGTTGACAAAGTAAAAAAAAATATTAGAACAACAGGCAGCTCTGGAGAGAGAGGGGGTGAGTTGTATGGTGTCCACTAATAATAAAATGCAGGAGGAAATTAGACGAGCTGATAATTAAATTAATCTGGATTAGCTTGGCTGGACTCTCTCTCTGGAGAGGAGAAAGCAGTAGGATTTCGTAAAAGAGTCATGTTGCGCCACTGTTTCAGGTTTTCTTTGGCTTAATGAAATGAAAAATCGTTCTTGCGTTTCACAAAACTTTCTTTCTTTGTATTCCCTTCTCCTCGACTCAAACTTAAGAATATTTCATATGAAAGCCAAAAAGCATTAATACAAAAAAAGGAGATAAAAAAGGGAAAGATTCTGATTACAATTTATTATGTACTTATTGTGTACACACTAGTTATATGGGTTATAATAATAACAGTAAATGCTTATGACTTGTGTGTGGAAATTATTATTACCGTCATATTTTTTTTATATACCTTATATATATATACCGAAAAAAAAAAGAATGTTCGAATGAATATATATGTGTGTGTGTGTGTACCACGGTGGCATTGGCACTCTCAATACACTGCCATTATGCCATCAAAATAGGCAATTTTCGTCACTGCTCCATCACCACTACCGCCATCACATCACCTCAAACAAAATAATACCGCGATATAATAACAACCTCATATTTTCTATGATGATTATTGCACTTTTACGATCTCATTTTTCATCCGACAACGCGAGCATTATTATTATTACCTGGATTGGATTGGTTTCCATAAAAAACTCTCTACAAAAAAAATATACTCACAAACTTTTTAAATGATTGATTTAGAAAACCATAATTTTCAGCAATTTTTCTTCCCATTTTTCTTTTCTTCAAATTACCCATTACCAATAAATTGGCTAGTTTTTACCTTCTTTGAGGTTTAAAAACGGATTTTTTTCGTTGATAGCTTTGCTTTAGCTTGTTGGCTTGTTATGGGCTTATCAAGAAAGCTTGTTATTGCTGTCGCCGCAAACACATCATCATCATCATCTCGTCGTATAAACCCTTTTTTTATGTTCTACAATCCTTTTTCTTTCACCTGCCCAATTCACTAATAAATCCTATCACATGATGAAATATATAAAAAGCCACCCAAAACAACAACTGTTTCTTTTCTTCTTTGCCCAAAGCATTGTACTCTGCCTCTACCGTATATCGTATCGTGATGCATTAAGAAGAAGAGCTCACGAATAAAAATGTTTTGAGTGTAAAAATGGTAAAATCTTCACCAGAAAAAATTCTAATTGAGAGAGTCACTTGTTATTTTTTATTAGTAGCTATTATTGTAGAATTTCAAGTTGAAATGTTCCTTGTCTTGTATAAAATAAAATTTTGGGCGTAACTCATATCGTAATTTAATACACAGATGCTGAGTGACTGGTTATAATTTTTAACGTCCAGCAGAATGGAAAAAAAAATATAAAAATAGGGAAACCACAAGGTATAATATATTGCGTGTGGCTACTGGGATGGTGGTTTGGTCGAAATAAAATAGAGAAGAAATAAACTTAAAAATAAAAATGCCCGAAATAAAAAGAAGAAGAAAAGTTAAACATGCATGACAGCTACTGTATGCACACTAGTGCCATTTTACAAGAGAAACAACAACGTTGACTGCATTAGTATTTTTTTCGGTGTACATATTTATTAAGGCGATTACCGTGTTACATCATAAATATGTATGTGGTTGTGGAGAGTGGAAGATAGACAGGTATTGTAGTAGCATGAATATATATAACCTAAAATAATAAACAAGACTAAAATACCAAAAATATATACCGAGAGTTTCAGCAGTGCATTATTTTTCATGTGTTATATTTTCAACCTGATGTTGTCGTGTCCAAATAATGAACACGTATGTATATATATAGTAGGTATATACAGAGGCAGCATATAGTTTAGATAATAAAACAACACCACATGGAAATTTGATTAATAAGCCAATCCAACAAGATGAAAGAGAGAAATAAATTGTAATACATTTTAACACTAGACTGCTCCCGTTTGCATGTGATACGCCATATAAAAATATGTACACGGTAAAAATAAATTATTATATGAAAAAATGTATTTATAATATAGCCATGTATATAATAGCCCATTATATAAAATGTGTGGAGAAGAAATAAGCAAATCCCCGAACTATTTTTTTCTCTTTTTGGCTTTGCTTGCCTCTGCCTGCCGATATATTTATTATTATATACGTTAATAATACCACGTTATTTTTTATCAATGACCATAATGGCTTATATGTTGGATAAGTCTGCTGCTGAACTGAAGAAGAAGAAGAAGAAGAAGAGTTTATTATTATCAACACGCCAAATCTCATTTGAAGCCGGTGTGCAATTTAGGAGAATAATTACCTCACTCAAAGTTGTTCGTCCGAAGAACAACCTTTTTACTTCTAGTGTCGATCATGTCGATACAGAGGAACCGCATTATCGAAACAAGCAGTAGTAGTAGTAGACGTCTAATAATTATCTTCCTCTCGTTAACAACATAACGTCAAATGCAATAAAAAACATCATCATACTTACATAAATGAGCTATGATGATGAATTAGTGTTGGGCCAGACACAAAATTGGGGAAACTTGAGACAAAAAGAAATAATAATCTTGTAATAACGCTTACAAATTATTAAACAATATTTACCAAATGCGGCTCTCGTAGTATTCTCTCAGCATAATTTTCTTTTTTGGTTTTTTATACATCATTGCACTCGTTTTTGTTTTGTGCTATCGCCGCACTCGCTTTTGATTTAAATGCTGTGAGGATTTTTATTCGTTTTTAAATGGAAACTTGACTTGCATGCTAATAAATGCCGTGTATATAATAATAATCCCTCTGTTATTTCTCTCTGTGGAGGCAGCACACACCTCATATAATTTCTCATATTATATGAAGAAAAAAAAGTAATAATCATCATAATAATAAATAAGTACAAATTTGTGTTTCCACTGCGAGAGAAATATGTAAGGACACATAATACACAAAATGTTCGTTCCAAGAAAGCCTGTATATACTTTTAAATGCTGTGTGTGTGCGGGGATTCTGCGAGGACATGGATTGGGTTGTGCAATTACCTATTATAACAACTAGTGTTTTTTACTGCCACACACGTGAGTCATTTAATCAGTCTTATTAAAAACGAATTATATAAATTCTTTTTTTTTGTGCTTTCATTCTTTTAAGAAATTATTATTACAAAGTGGTCATATGGGTATATATAGTGCTGCGCGACGGTGGCTGAAATGTTTAGAGAAAATTAAGAGGACCGTGTGTTGGATCCGCCTTTTATGAGAAAATAATGGGCTCAAATGAACGAATGCCTTGTATACGTGTATCGTGTGTATGTGCTCTGCATACTTATCAAGATTTTTCCAGTGAAAATATACTTGACTCTCGAACCGAACTTCAAATTTTTTTGGCCTGGCCTGCAGACTGTTTGTTCGTGATTTCCTTAAGGAACTATTAATAAAGTGGCAATTTAGTGGTGACCTCCCCGCATTTAGTTTTGAATGTTATTTAATCAAATAAAAATAACAATAAAAATTACTGGACTCCGCAAAAAATAAAATAATGGATATACAACATTTTGGCATGCACACACCGAATTAAACGAAACAAAAACCAAACCACCGCCAGGTTGGCGGATGCATGAAACACGAGCGTGTGCTTTTAGCAATGGCAACAACAACCATTAATATTACTGCGAGAAAATTCGTGACAAAGTTTGTTTTCCAAATTCAATTTCTCTCTGAATGAATCAAATCAGTTATGTCATGATCACGGACGATGAAAAAATATTATGGTTAGAGAAAAATGTACACAAGAATTACAGAAGAAGAAAAATATATATTTAAATTGAAAAACACAATTTTTTTTGTTTACCTGAACGCGAACTTCAGGCAAATTGACTTTCATCGCGAGTTCCTCCCGGCTGTAAACGTCCTGAAACAAAAAAAAAGTTGCATTTATTTTATATATGTTGAAATTATAGCAATTATGTTCTTTATTGCATCTTGCCGTTTTTTAAATAGAAAAAGCTATTTTTTAAAACTAGAGGAGTAGTCCTGCCTGCCAAACATATAATTTTATTTTGTTTTGTTATTTCTGCTTACTGGGTAATGGCTCTTCTCAAAAGCCCGTTCCAGCTCGTGAAGTTGATATGTCGTAAAAGTGGTTCTGTTTCTCCGATGCTTTTTCTTTGGTTCTCCCATGTCATTCCCATCCCCTCCGCTGGCCGCACTTCCCCCTCCCCCGGGACTGGGCACGGGACTACTCTCATCCAGATGCTCGTCGTCTGGGTCATCCACCACAGAACCGTTTAGCAATCCATCATCATGATCCCCACCACCAAAGTCAGATGACGTGTCTGAGGCTGCTGCGGAGCCTCCACTTGCTTGGTGGACACGAAGCTTCCCCATGGAGGAACCACCGTTACCTCCAAAATCCACGGAGTCGTCGGCGTCTCCTAAAAATAGAAGCAAGAAGAAAATAAAAATGAAAGCATTCCAAAATAACAAGAGAGGGCTCAATTTTTTTCGTTCGTTCTCATGATTTTTTTTATTTGTTTTCAAATGACATGTTCGTCTCCAATATAATAATTTTCTTGTTTCAGCTCTCTTGTTTATTTCAAGTTTCATAAAAACAAGTGCGTGTGTCCGTGTGTGTGTGTGTGGCATTTCTCCCCTCCAAAAAATAAAGTATTAAAGTTTTGCTATATAGTTTTGTATTTGTGGGTGCATGCAAGATTATCATACATGTGTGTATACCTATTTACCATGTGTATTGTGTATAGCATGTAGTGTAGTAGACCTCTACGACTACTCACAGGATACATAATATTGCATACATAATAATATGCATGTAAAAATATGACTGATGACGAAGATATTGTTGATAATTATGACGCAAAACGCAATAATGGACATGTTCCACTGTATACACCACTATACCTAGTATATCCATAAACGACATAAGGTAGTGTACAAAATAGCTTATTACTGCACTTTATACATATATAAAGCTTATACCAGTGAAAAAACTATTTGTTGCTTTATTATTATATGTTCTCTCTTTCAGAGAGTCTATCAGTGTTCTGGATCTTAATTATATTTTTCAATTGTTTGTTTCTTTCTTCTTTCTTTCTCCGCTTCAACGAAACAAAACCAATTTACGACTTTACTTTTTTAGCCTGGAGTAAAAGGGTTAATACACTGGGAGCTCTCGTATATACATACTACATACCCATATGAAAGGTAGAAAAGGAAAGAAGAGGAGACACGGAAGGAAATGTGATCTAATGCTCACTTGTCGTCATGTATTTCATATAAAAAAAACGGTTTTTACAAAATGTCTACATAATTGGCATGTACTCTTTTTTTCTTCTAAACTTACATACATTGATTGTTATGTGCATGTCGTCGTGCATGTATATTTGTCTATATATATACATGTGTAAAATTATATTTTTATATGTAGCTAGAAATTAGTGAGCATTTATTTTTTCGTTCGTTCAGCAGCATCATCATGGGTGTCGTGATTATATCTTTTTATATAATTTCTTTAGCGCTATATATATATATATATATATTTTTTTATAGAAGGGATATAATAATTTAATAAGTTTTTCGTGTTACCGACAAATTCATACTGAAACAGTTTATATAATAATCATAATAATATCTCGTGTGTAATCCTCCACAAGTCTAGAATTTTCTGTGTGTGAGATGGACTATAAATATATATCATTGTGCACTCTGCGCTCCTCGAGCATAATAAAATGCTCAACTTTTTTTTATCTATATGATGGCTTGGCTAAAAACAATTTTCTATTTAGTATTTAGCATGGCCCATCATAATAATGTTACTGTGCTTTATCTTTAAAATCTACATATATATATTTTTTTTCAATTCCAAATTGGCTATTGGCTTCCTTCGATAATGATAGAGCTTTATACTTTCATCGCATCGCTTTTGTCTTAACTTTTTAAATATTTGCCGACATTTAGGGATACATCCAAAAAATTAGGTTTCAAATAGATAATTATTATCCCGTTGCGAATATTATCGTTTGTTCATAAAACAGTGTTCGACCATGAGAAAATAATAGATTTATGGCTATAGTTTTAGGCATTTGAAAAAGTAATAAAAAAAAGTTTGGATTAACTACAAAAAAAAATTTTTTTGATAGGAAATTATAGGCACTTGCATATATTTTGCATACTCAAAACTCAATATATTGAGCACTACCAATAAATTATGTGTAGTTATTCTGATTAAGTAGGTTTAACCATCTAATTCTTAATTTATTATATCGCGTGTGTGTAAAAAATATATGCAAAACAAAAAGAGTTTCAAATTATTTCCACAAAAATTATACCTAAATGATGTTCTAATTTCCTTTCCAAATTTTATTTCCCCCTCCCCCACAACAGCCATAAAGGAATACAAAAAAAACACATTATTTTTTGTAAGGTTTTTGGTAAGTGTAAATAATCTCTGGTGGAAAAGCATGTAAATTGTTTTTCTTTCTGCATGACCATCCTAATACACGTACACTTCATTTAGTTCCAAGTGTTTTGCATAAATGCGCCCATGTAAACATTTATCTCTTTTGTCTTTTAAATGTATTTATCCATCCATCTGACCCATCCATCTTTCTCGCACCGATTCTCTTAATAAATGACAGTTTTGATGGCAAAGTGTGTCTTATCATCACACTTATTGCTAAATGAAGCGTGACCAGAGAGGATGATCTTCCTTTTATCATCATAAAATAAAATTGACAACAATGATGATGCTCGCATAGAGATCCCCTTCACTTTTAGTTCCGCTTTGCTGCATAGGCAATAATAATAATACAGACAGAAAAGTTATATGAAAAACAAATCTTCTGCTCTTCTCCCCTCGCCGCCTCCTCGTCTCCCAACAAAAATATGTTTCATGCTACATTGCCCACATTTAAATGTTTACCATCATATTCAATCAACAACAATCAGAGAAAAAAAGGAAATAACACTTTTATGTGCTGTATGAATGATGATAAGATGCTCATCAAAGACAAGAAGCATGAACATTGACAACGATCCTTTCACAATTCTTCTATGGATCGAAACACAGATAAATATATTGTCTTCCTTATAATATAAGCTCATCTGGAACAGCGAAGATATTGACAGCCGAAGATATAAAAAAAACATATTATTATGCATATATATTTTTAATACCACACCACCTTAAGTGATAATCACAGTGTTCTGTTAATAATAATTACAATTAGATAATCACTCTATCTCTATATAGTAATCTTCGGTGGTAAATAAAATGCATTAGGAACATGACTTGACTTCTTCGCTTCTCATGTTTTTTTTTTATAAAGAGAGGAAATCCAGATGAGTTGATAAGACACTCTCTCTATTATAATTATTGCTTCTGATTGACTGCTTGCTGGCTACCAACTTTTATATTTTTTATTCATAATATTATATGCCATTAGCATCCCTTCAAGGATAACAATAAAAAATATTTAATAGAGCCTCTATATGTACAAGAGTACAAGCCAAGCCAAGCCACCGGCGGCGGTGTTGTTACCATTTATGATTACTCTGCCACCTGAATTTTTATATTAATTCCGCCTACTTTTTCCATCCTCCTCATCACATCATCAGGCTTGTAAATCCTTCCCTTATCGGAATCGCTGCGATGATGATAAACATCTGTTGTCTTTGTCTCTTTATTACAACGTTACAACTTGGCTACATGGCTATATTATATTATGTTTCCATTCTCTCTGGTACAATCAGTGAGGTTCATTCAGTGAGCGCGAGAGACACACGCCGAATTTATTCCCTGATTCTCTCTCTCAACATCTTTTTCAACTTAATTAATGCATCTTTAATTAACAGCTCATTACGACACTGCAGGGAGTCGGGAGTATGCCTGGCATGGTGCTTTTTACAATGCATTTGCGTGATGACTGATGAGTGGAGTTAGCCAGGCCAGGAGCCAGTTCTGCTAGCCAAACCATAAGCCAAGTCAGCAGGTGGATTTTATTGATGTCATGATTAATAATAATAATTTCTCAATCAACCCCTCTCTCTCTCTCGAGCTTATTAGATCAGAGCAAGAATACATTCATCATACTTACATATGAGGTACTCGAATAAAACTTAATTTAAAAGGTATCCCCAGCATAATATAAAAAAAGAAAACTCTGCTGGACACCGGTCAAGATGTGAAATGCAAGCAATATTTATAATATATATATTTTCACGCTACCTGAAGCAGGCTCTCCCTTAATCCTCCGCTTGAGACCACGTCGATTATTCCCAGATTGAGATCCCGCACCGCCTTCATTATTTTGCCGATGATGACCACTACCACCACCATCCCCTCCAAAGTCCATGACTCCACTACTCCCTCTTCCTCCACCAGAAGAAGAATGATTCTGGTGATGATGAT
>JAQIWO010000006.1:0-41396 GCA_034695405.1 Entomobrya muscorum
GTTTGATTCAAGGCGAACATGTTCATGTCGTCTTTTAATTTTAGTACATGCCATGTAATTTTTGTCCGTCACGTCAAGTATCGCCCTCATAACCTATCTCACGAAGACGTATTCCATATTTTTCATCTGAGCCAGAGTACTAACTAATTTTACAAGTTTTATGAATAGTTGTTGGCGCAAGGTGAGAGGGACAAACTGTTTATAAGTGTTACTAGAAAATAATTTTTAACAATCATGATGTTTAATATTACGTTGGAGGAACGCTTAGATTTCTGGACCTGCTTCTTTTTGAAGCATGGTTCACACATTGTGTTTAAAAATAATTTTGTTATCAGTAACTTCGATGATGATTCGGATGGGAGCGTGAGTGACATCGATGGCATCCAAGGCATCGAAGCACACAGATATTTCTGTAAGGCCCATGGTACATTTCTGACCGGGAGTGAATATGGTGGTCATACTACTGGTCATGCTGTGTGCACAGTTTTGAACGCTATTATTATTATAGTTGGACTGTTTGCAGTGGTGGCAAATATTTTTAATGTGGTTCTTCTCGGAAAATCATTCTCTGGGAAAGGGCCTGCCTCATTTACGGAAGCACTTGTTCTTCTATCATTAATTGAGCTGGTGCTGGGCTTGGCAACCATAGGACTTTCTATCTTCACGATTCTAATAGTGGGTAACAATCAGATAGCATAATTAGTAGAACATTTTATGCAAATAATTTTTAAGCTAGATGATAATAAGAATTTTGTTTTAAAAACCACCAGAAAATTTCTCAAGAAGCGAACTAACCATCCATTTATTCAGCACATGCAATCTCATCTTCTTCACCTTCACGAGGACAATGTCAGTTTACATAACACCTGCTTGTGGTCGTCTTCCCAATAAAATCTAAGGCATGGCTTTACGACCAACCCAGGAAGGCTCACGTTGCCTTGGTAACCGTTATGATAATCTCAGTTCTCCTGCTGAATCTTCCATGGTTGTTGAAAAACTCCACTGTCCCCTTTACCCACTGACTTTCCTTACCCCATCAAAAGGAACCACTTTCGGAAAAGATTTAATCGGGGACCACAGGAAACAATGCTGGCGATAGACTATGTGGTGCCGCTAGCTGAATTGCTAATCTGCAATGCATTGCTGTACAGATCCGTAGGAAAATAATATTCTATAGTTGCTAATATAAAAGTTAATTGAACGTGCTTCCTGTCATATCCGCAGATTTTTAACTTGATGACTTTAATATTTTAGACTTATAACTGCGAGAAAAACAGCGCTTCTATGAGTGGACGTCAAAAAAGTGACATAAACACGGCAAAACTGTTTTCCATTGTGGTTTTAATCCTGCTCTCTTGTCATTCTGTTGCATGTGCCGTCTTCTTCACCCCACGTGTGGGTCATGCAGCATACAGGGAGCTTTTTCTGATTCAATACTTGGCAGTTGGTTTTTGGAACATTCAGCCAACTTTCTCGTGTACTATTGCTTCAAAGCTGGCTTTCAAAAGGCGATGGATGCGGTTGGATTAATAGGCATTATGAGAAGTATAGGAAGGATTCAGAGACGCCAAGCCATCATAATAATTCTACGCGCTACTAATTTATTTCTCTTTTTTTGTTGCTTATTTTGAAGGATTGGTAGAAGTACAAATAAATGCTCCTTACAACTTATGAAGTGCTGTTATTTCATGTTAGCATTCAAATATGCAAGGATACCCGAAATTGATTTGTAGAGTTTTTGTATTATCACTGCCAGTATAATATGTATAAATTTTATAAGTATGCATTTAAAATTGTATGGAAGAGTATTGAAATGAACAGTGAAACCGGACTGATACAAATGCTTCAGTTCTATGTATGTTATTAAGGTGCCTAAGTCAAATAATTTTAGTAGTACGAAGATATCCATTACTGCATCAAGATTACCCCAAATTCGTTTTCTAGTCTCTCAAAGTCATGGAACTGTAGCTCGTAGTAATAAACTAGATGAAATACTTTGATAACCTACAAAATCTTCTATTTATGTAATACTTGTGCTTATGCAAAAAAAAAGATAGAAAAATTGTGGATCAATATTTAATTTAATTATTCGCTAAAAAGGAAAATAATATGCATTCATTACGAGAAATTATCCTTTACGCTGCTGTTTTTCTACATAGGTACATAGGTAGGAAAACCAAGACAAGGATCATTAAATATTTGAAACCAATTCTGTGCATTACAATAAAAAGAATACATAGCAATGCACTTTTTTGATAAGCTTTTATTTTGTATTATCACATTTATCATTTAAAATTTGTGTGTCGCTGTGCAGTTCTTCTAGTTAGAATCTGCTAACAATTATTATGATTATTGCATTATGAAGTTAATATTTTTTCATCAGTTAGTTTGCAGCATCATACCTACTCAATTTAGTGACAAAGCTCAGATTTCGTTTGACTCTTCAAAAAAAAGACGACCCATTAAAAAGAAAACTGCTCACAGCTACAGCTATTTAGAGTCATAAATATACTTTGCATACCTAATAATAATGCTACTTTGAAAGTAGCTGTATTATAATTATATTATGTAGCCGATTGTTTCTACTTGGCATATTAAGAAGTTTTGCATGCGGACTTCCGCTAAAATGCAACTTTTAGACATTAAGGAACCTCACAACAATTTACATTAAACAAAGTGCAAATTTTGTAAATGCTGAATTTGACCACAATGCAAATAATCCTAAATTGGAGAACAATTTGGAGACATAAATATTGTTAATTAATATGCATGTTTTAAATAAAAACTAAAATGTTGAAAGGAAATTTTTATTTGTAAACTGGAAAATCCTGTGAAAAATTTGCAATAAGCCATAATGACTAATCAGTTGGCCATCCTATTCTCACCATTTCACAACAGTAAACCTTCATAATTATTATGCATGTAAAATTACACGTTTTCGTCATTCATATTTTTAATAATACTGAAATCGACAAAATCTCAAAAGTTCGATTTGCAAAAAAAACTTTGTTTTTCAGGGGTATATAAATGGGTGTGGGTGAGTTGTCTGGCGCATTCTTATTTGGACAACCAAGCTGACTGGAAGCTCTGAAGACTCCCCAAGAAGTTTGAAATTTTGAGAAGAAAACTAGCAGTAATGGAGGTAGACAAGGCTTCCATCAAGGTAATTATTTTACGGTTTCTTTCTGTTATAATATTTGTAGGTAACTTTATCATACACACAGAAACGCAATTCTTAACAATACTATTGTAATATGCATTACAGTGTTGGCCTAGTGGAAACGGTAACGGAGCTGAATGATGCAGTGAAAACTCCTACCGAGAAGACGGAAACCCCAGGGGTACCGCGATGGAAGTGGACATTGGTTCTGTGGGTCCAAATGATGCTACTGCAAATGCCGGACTACGAGTTTCTCAGGAAGTAGCATCCGCTGGACAATCTGCGGGAGCGGACCGTTCTGCTGAAAAAGTTATGCACGACTCAACGGCTGAAGCGGTTGGAAAGGGTGGAGCTAGTGAAACGGGAGGAGTTGGTGGATGGGAAGGAGCAAGTGGAAGAGGCAGAGCTAGAGGAAGGGGAGGAGCTACTTGAACGGGCGGAGCTGGCAGAAGGGACGAGCAGTCTCTGATGGAGCATCGCTCCATAGAAATCTCGACGGAGTAGTTTGGGAGAGGAAGAAACGCTGGACGAGGGAAACGAAGACGACATTGTTTATGGGGGACGTAAAAAACTTCCAGAGTCCCAACCAACTCAACCAAGGCATTGAACTTGAACAACATCGAAAAGAATGTAAGCAGTTTTTTATTTAATGAGATTTATGTTATTATACATAACACTCGAAACTGATTTTTTTTAATCACTTACCCATACACATACTACACTACACTCATCCCTTCATCGTCTTGCTATTTTTTTAGCATGGTGCTATTTGATGCATGATGATGGTATGGTTGGTGGTGGCTTCTCTCTCTCTCTCTTCTGCAACTCGGAAGCAAGTGTTAAAACTAGTACAAAAGAAGCAAAGGATTATCAAATTATCATAATATATTATAATCCTGCCTATGTATCACATTGCCCCTTACACGGCCACCACTATAACTTTCCTCTCTCATGAGCATACCGTACCACCACCGTCAGTGGGGCTTTGATGTATAATATAATATATTATGTAGCCATGTATTATCAGAGAGTCACTCACACAAGTCACACATGACAGCATGCATGTATTATTACAAGTATAACCCTTTCCTTTTTATAAAGTCAAAGCCTGCTCTTTTTTTTATGAAGCTCTGGGTCTTTCGGTGGCTGCCTGTTGCTTGTTATGTAATCCTGATGGGAATGGATGATGGAGGGCAGACTGATACTGATATGTGACCAAGTGCTATAGTGTTAGGAGGATGTAGAGCGTTTTTTACAATGGAAACTACGCAGTAAGCAGGCAGAGAAAATGGTTTGCTGAAGTTTGCTCATTCACTCTGCTGCTTTGGTACGAAGGTTTGAAATCACACTCACACATCTCGCAGTCGTCTTCTTCTGTCTCTTGTTCTTTAACTTTTCCATTACAGCAACCAGAGAGCGAGCTGATCTTTTAAGAAAGCGAGAGATTGAGGTGAGGTTTTAGTGAAAAATAATAATAATAATACTGTTAATGCATAATAATAATATTCTGACCGTTTTCTAAGAGAAAATAGTGAAAGTAAAATTATATGGATACTTAACATCTGATTAATCATTATTTGATTGTTTTTTTTTTCATTTTAGAAGAGTCGTTGTGCAATTGTCAAGGAAGTCAGTTTGTTTAGGAGAGTAGATAAAGATGCCCCGAATTTTGGTGAGTTTTTAGATTAAATAATATATTTGGTATTGGTATATTCATAATTTGAATATTATTTAATTTATGAATTAAATTAATTTTAAAATTTATTCCTAACTTGCAGGTTAGCAGCGAAGAAGAGAACGCGTCCCAATACAGCGTGCATGCAGTAAATGATTAAATTATTTTATACTACCTTACCATTATATGTAGAACAGTGTTGATGATGATGATGCTTGTGATACATGCTGTTAATTGTCTATTTTATAATTTTAGAGAAGCGCAGCAGAATTTTATTTAAAGGCAACCACCATACGACCTAACTTCACCAGGGGGTGTTGGGATTTGATTACTGGGCTGTTTAAAGGGAACAACAAGAGACCAGCACCATTGAAGAACAATGTGCTACTGGGACAGTTCAACGTGAACCCGGTTGTTTGCGTAACCTTTAAACATAAGCTGGACATCAACCGATACGGCTTTCCTGGCTTTGTACAGAAAGCTCCTGAAGACCTTTCCGTATCAAAGACATCCGTTATCAAGTTGTGGGAAAACAAGCTGGCTCCTAACTACGTGGATTTGGATTTGCATTTGGAACACTTCCGGATTACTTTCCATAGAGAAATCCTACCTATGATGGTGGTGAAGGACAACACGTTGCGCCTCACGGCACCAAAACATTCTCATTTGGGTGATCTGTATGACGACCGAGCAATTTACATGTCATTCACCACAAGCGAGGAAGTAAGTGTAATTATTATTATTTTGCATACCTATACAATCATCGCTACACAGTTAACTAATTTGCCGTTTCCCTTTTACGTAGTACGAAGATTTCGTGACAGCCATCAAAGCCTTACACAAGAAGCACAAGAACTTTGAGCCGATCCCTTGGTCCACTTTAGTTGATTACCCATTGGCAATGAAGCAAGAGGAAAGTCGAAACGAGTTGGAAGACTCCGGTGAGATGGAAGATATTCCTGCACCAACGTCTTCCGCAGCTGCAGCTGCATCAATTAATGTGGAGACTAATGTAAGAATGCTAATCAGTCATTTTTGAATGTTTAAATTATCCTAAATACTCAAATTCGAAACTTAATACTTAAATGCATTATAATAAATATTGCAGGATTCTCCAATTGGCGGTAACGGAAGAGTTATAGAGTCGCACCACACGGACCTAGCCTACAAGAAGGAGACAAGCAAGAAGAAGAAGAAGAAAGGAACAAAAACCACTCGAGAAGTTAAAGACGGACGAGTTGAAAAGAAGGAAAAAAAGTCAAGCAAGTCAAAAACGACAACGCGTGTAATAGCCCTTGAAACGACCGACACTGTAAACAACATTCCAGCTCATCGTGCACAAGGAAATACGACCCTTTTAAACATGAGGGGAGGGGCTGTGGCGCCAGCATTACCACGCGGCGAGCAACAAATGCGTCCTTCTAGCGCATAAAGTAAGAGAGTAGTAATTAGTTTCGTGTAGTTTGAGACGAATGAGCGCAAAACATTTTTTGGAGACTTGAACAAAAGTGTTTTAGCTCATTTAACACATTCATACTGCGATTTTTATTTCGATATATTGTGTAATAATATAGAACAGAGCATAAGGATAGAAATAAGACAGTTTTTCATTTCGCTTATGTTAACACAAAATAATTAACATACATAATCTTCTTTTGTTTCCTGTAAGGTTATCTAGGCATCGCCGCCATTCATGAAATGCAGCTAATGTCTCTCTCTAGAATACATTTACATTCACACTTTAACTGTAACTTTTTATGTTCATAAAATATTATTGATTTTTGTTTGTTTTTAGAGCTGACAAATCCATACAAATGGTTATAATATATATTATATTGTTATTATCTATTCTAGATTTAGATAATGTGGAACATAAGTCAACCTTGTAGTAGTAACAACATAACTGTAGTAATCTATTTGTTTGCTTATAACAAAAAAAAAATAACTCAGGCGGTATACAATTGTAAATATTAAATTCTCTTTGCTCTACATTTTTACAGACTATTAAAATGTTTTCCGGAGGATAATTTACCCACTTTATGACCAACTCAATCCTTTACAGTTACCAACAACAATCAACAACATTCATGAGAGAAGTTCATTCAACTCTTGTTTACAATCAATATGTATGCATATTCCAATATATCCTTTCCTCTCTACCCTACCCTATATACTTTATTCCTTTTCCAAGAATAAAGTACTCAAACAACCATTTTTAATGCAATTTAATATAACCTCTCTGAATAATTACGTGGCCGACACTGTGAGTTATAAGCTGTAAATGTGGTTTAGTAGTAGAGAGATAACAATTTTGTAGAATCCTTTTAAGCAGCTGTAACTAGCTCTGGCGCGGTGTACGCACTATTTATTTATACAATTAGTTAATGATTGCGAACGTAATTTTTACTCAACTAAATGGGTATAAACTTTCTGACTAAAGTTTCGCTCCGCTTTTCATCCAAAATATTAGGAAAATTATTGATCTTTGCATTTTTTTCATTAAAGTTGTATGAAAAACTAAATAATTCATTTAAGGACTTAGCTAAGTATAAAAAAATCCCTTCGTAGAAGAAGAAAAAAAGGTTATCTGTAACACGTAAATTATTTTAGAAGTCATTATAAATAGTGAATTCTATTTTAATCTGCTTAACAAAATACACCAGCGCTCATTTGTTTGTAAAAGATGTAATAATAGTATTAACTGTTTTTGCGTGCATAGTTCCATTTACTTTAATAATAATTATATTGTATTGTTTAATATCAATTAGATATATGTATACTTATAATGATAATTATAATCTTATTTATTCTGTAAGTTTTGATTGGACACATAGCTCTTTGGGTTTGAAGTTGACATTTTTCTATAATGAAGTAGAATTCTCGAAGATATATATTTACAGAAAATGATTATCAGCGTGACTTACTCTCGTAGAATTTGCACTCTTTTGTGTAGAGTTATTAATCCTAGACTGATTACTATACATTTATTTTCAAAGAAATATTATTATTTTTAAAAAAAACCTTCTTGTTTTGTAATATTTTTTAAAGTGCACAGTTCATTGTTCGTTTTTGTTGCAAAATAGAGAAAAAACAAACAAATAGCAATCGTTGTTGATTTTTTTTTATTGTTGAATGAGTTACTCAAATAACTAGTTGTTTTTCTCTTGCACCATATCTCCAAAAACTAAATTATATTCACGTATATACATGTATTCAGACATTTTCATCATTTCTAATATATTGTTTGACACAATATATATTGTATTGTAGGGAGTACCTAAGAATATTATCTCCATTTAAAGTAATAATAATAGGAGCTATACCTAAAACGAGCATGTAATAATGTTAATCCTACTAATAACATTGATTTTTTTGTACAAAGTTTGATTACACTTTCTTTCCGAGACCGCAGTAATAGTTTAGTAGTTAAACTTCCTTTACATATACATATAAATTTACACATATTTTCTTTATACAATGCAGTGTTTTTTTATCCTCACCCAACCTACGAGAAAGATGAAATTCAACACTTGCGCTGATGTAACAACCAACTGCTTTATATTCAATATTCATGCATAACTACATATACTGCCGTGCCATTTACTTTCTTTCATGATGACCTAACTCTATCGTAATTATTGAAACGCTATTCCTTCGAATCGGATGTTAGTACAGCATTAACAGCAGTATACTATTAGATTCATACATATTTTTCCCCGTTAGTTTCATGCTTTTATCCCTTCAATCATGTTTGTTATTTTCAAGATAACCACCTAGCCACTGAGGACAACAAACTAACCAGATAAAAATACTAGCGAAATAAAGGACAAATGATGCTTACGTATCCATACCTTGTTTTCATTTCAATACGTTTATGTTAGAACCGTAACAAAACAAAAAAAAAACACTCTGCGTAAGAACTGTTTGTAAATAAGATATCATTATTATTATACAGCAAATCAATCTAGAATTTTCCCTTTAAATATTGCATGAAAGCAGTAGTTAAACTACATGAACGCGTGTTGAACAACAAAAAATTAGTATTAATAAGAAAGTAAAATGGCTATCACAATTTAAATTTGTAGCATGTCCTTACACCTAAAATTGAGAGATGAGAAGAAACAAAAATTGACAATTAAATTACTGTAACATCTCTTTATATCCAAACTGAAATCAAGCCAACAAGAGTGAGTGAGCAAGTAAGTACATTTTGTATTTTCGGTTCATTGTTGATTTATGTAAGAATATATAATAATATGGCAAATAAACTCTCAAGCTCTCTTCCTGAAACAGCAGCAGGTAATACCCAAAAGAGGTCCAATTCTCATACCACGTATTTGTAATTGTTGGACACTGACAAAAATTCTTAATAATAGCACATTCCACAATATATTTTTTTATAATATATATTCTCTAGCTGCCAAAATTAAAAGTGGCAAAATGTACAAAATATTTACAGAATAATAAGTAGCTCAATATATTTCGTGTGTGTATTGTGTATACATATTATATTATCAAAAATTGAGAACATGACTAAAATGAATAGTTCCAGTTTCACATTTACTTTTTTCTTCATACTAACTTAACTATCGTACACAAAAAACCTGTCAATTTCCTTCATAAAGTGCTTTCATAGTCCTCACTCGTGCTAATCAAATGCTTAAGCCTCAATTAGTTCTTGCTTTGCTACATAATATTTATGCACCTAATTTTTACGGTGACATTGATTCTTCTATACATGGTAGCTATAAATTTGTATACTGGCTGAGAATAAAACTTTCATTCTGTTCCATTCCGCTATCATAATCATACATAATATATGTACTCTACATATATTCTGTACATTTCATCATCTATCATAAAACTAAACAATATTACTAAACAAAATTACCAAATAATGGACCGGATACAAGATCATTTTTTTAAAGGATGATTGCTAATGTAAATTAACCACAGCTAAAAGATACTTTAACTTTAAGGGAGTTTTTTTGGAGACAAAATTAAAACCTAAGAGTAATAAAGGTTATTCTAGATATGGGCTTTTCAAAGTCGTTTTGCCACAAAACGTGATTCAGGACCCTTTGGCTGTTAGTATAGTTGGCGACCCCACCAAATAATTATTCCACTTACATAATATCTAAATGTATAGCTATACATTCTAATCCACGTAACTCCCTGCTACATTTAGTTTTTATTACAAGTAAAGCATTGTTGGTCATTATTCTAATAAAACTATTATAAAGGGGGAGTTCCATATAAGTCACCAGTTGACGTATAATAATATTATCATTACTCTAACAGGAGTTAATGGTTAGACCTGATCTACAACAGCATTTGTTTTCGTATTAAAATCGAAGAGATATGGAGCATTAATTTTGGATGGAGACTGATTATATTTTTCACGTCTTTCAAAAGACAAATATTCACTTGGTGGCTTTGTCCTCTTAAAAAGAACTATGAAAATGGTTCTTAAAAAACGTAACTACCGTAGCAGTAATAGTAGTAATAATAATAATAATAGTACATAACATGTTAACTATGTTTAGCCTACAATGTACGTACTAACAACAAGAAGGCGACAGTTGCAACGCAACAGTTCCTCTGAAACACGACACCACATTCACAACACAACACTCACTCAGAGTAAAATGCTGATTAACAGAAGAATTTCGCAAGACGCAGCACACTTGATTTGATAGTTTTTTTCCACGATGGCTTCCTTTTCTAAGTATCATTTGATCCATTTTTTTTTCTCGTAATTGTTGCATTTTTTTTATTCGAAGCTGTCATCGGAATCCTCTACCAATTCAGATATGTCCGTTTCTTGTCACCTACAATTGCACAATAAATCCCAATTTACATTATAATCTTAACAAATTTATAATGACAAGAGTATATTATGTTCACTGGGATGTATATAAATTCGAATTATGGGGAACTACCTCGGGAGATCTCTGTCCTGGTTATCCCGGTTGGGTCTACTGATAGATCTGTAGGCTTCCTCGGAAAGATTGGCCGGATTGGTTAGTATATCGGTAGTAGTGCATAAATATCGGAGTGAGTTCAATACCACTGCAAAAATATGAAGCCAATTAGCTACTTTCGGACAACAACATATTTTAAGTAAGTCAATAATGTACATTATTTTTTAGAGTACGCACCTGGTCTGAGATCTACAAGTGAGCAGTGTTGATCCACCCAAGCAAGAACCGTACGACATAACTCATCCACACTTGCCGTCGACACGGTATTATTGTATGAGTCCAACAAAGGGCGAATTAATATGCTAAACTGTAAAGTAAGGAAAAAGGGTTTCTCGTCAGTTAAAATTATATCATATCATATCAAAAAAAAACTTGAGAGGCGATGTACAATGGTTGGTTGGCTAATCCCAACAGGCCTATAATATGACTTACAATCCAAAATTTCCAATTTTCAGTTGTTCTGATCCGAACCCACTGGTCAAACATTTCCGTCATCTTGTTGGTTCTTTGCCGGGAGACAGGTGCACCAGTTGCAGGAAGCATGGATTGACAGTTATTAATAGCAGCGTTGAGGGCCTCAACCTCCTGACGATGAGTTTCTATCTCTTCTTTTAACTGAGCTCGTTCCATTTTCAACTGTCGAATGTACTCTGCGCCCTTCTGCAACATGGCCGCTTTGCTTACCTACAATTTAAAAAAAATATATGCATGATTTTTTTTCTCTTCTGTTCCACCATCAGCCACATTTACTGGCCTTATTAATTTTGAAAATAAATATATTTGGAATTGATTTTATCTGTTTCTTACGGAAAATTCAGTTACCTTAGCATTAGGGTTGTGATTTAATTGCGGAATCAAGGCATGCAGCGTATCAAATCCATTTTTGATATTACATCGTCGCTTCTGTTCTGCATTGATATGACACACGCGACGATGTTCCTATAAAAATTAGTGTTTAGATTTATAATTAATATTCATAATGTTAAATGCTAGAGTCAAAGTTGTTATGTACGTACTTTAAAATGTGTCGTCGAAAATTCCGAGCTCATTGACTGACGACTTACTTTGTACTGGACACGCTCCGTATCACTTTTAGGTCTAAAGGGTTTCGCAGGTGAGCCTGGACCACTAAGTGGTGGGCCCATTGGAGGAGAGGGCGTGTTAGATAGTAAAGGAGGTGAAATATTACCACTACTAGAGGGCCCAACATTCATGCTCATAGCTTGATGATTAACAAGAACAGATTGTTGCTGTTGAGGCGATTGTTGTTGACCTAACTGAATAATCGGCTTGATGATCCCAAAATTAATCTATTATTTTTAGAAACAAAACTGTTGTAATTAGCATATCCAGTTGACAAGGCATTTATGACAATAATCCTTATATTATTTCTTAGCTTACAGGAAGATTTGGATTCAGAGTTTCATTTGCATTCTTTGGATTCCACGGCTGAGACTGGGATTGTTGCTGTTGGGATTGCTGGCTCATTTCCTGTGCACCCATCATCATGTTAATTGGTCCATTACTTGCCCCAGTATTCATCATCTGAGGGCCATTACTACTAGCCATCGATACCACACTCTGTTGTACTCCACTCATCTTTTCCATCACGTTCGTACTGTAGGTCCCTGCCGAGGCACCTGAAGAAGATGTCGCCGCTACAGCGGCCGCAGCACCTGACGTCGTTAGCAGATGGGACAATAGGGTATTTGTATTTACAATGCTGTTTGGCATTTGAGGATGCGGCAGGATTTGCTGGGGCTGCTGCTGAGCAATCGTTTGTTGGGGGGTGGGTGCTGGACATGCTGCTGCTGATACTGGAGTAGTTGTAGGCTGTCCCATTGAACCGGATCGACCAGAGGATGGCCCACTTCGAGATCTTCCTGAGCGTGGTTTTCCCTAATAAATTAAAAATAAAACGCATTTTCATAACACTCCCGATAATTTTTTAACACCGAGAAGCCATCCACATCAAATAATTATTTTTGATGTCATTGGCATGAAACTTTAAAAAAAATGTTCTCAAGAGTTCCTTCGTCTGTGTCTAGCTGATGCATCAAAAGGTTAAATCACGTGAAAGGTGGCATGCAAGTCATCATGATGACCCAAAAAATAGTTAATCGACTAGCAGGACAAGGTGGCTCATGTTTTCTCTATTTTACGCATTTCATTTTAATCGAAACCCTTTCTTCAAAAAAAGGTTAACTGGCATAAAGTGTTAAGCTTAAGCGCAGTAACATTATAACTACCTATCTATACATAATCCTTCCGTAAGCAAAAAAACAGATATGCAGAACTGTTTATGTCTTTCATATTTATTTATTTATGTATGTCTTTCAGAAAAGCTCAGCACTTTTCTTTCTTCAGTTCATAAATAACCCCACACACAAAAGCAATAACGAAACAAAGTTCTAATTTACATTTCATCTCATTCCCTGGTTTTTTTTACTGCTTCTACGCAATATCATTCAGAAGTTTAACAGCATCATCATCATCATCATCGTTAACGAGAGGTTGTAAATGTTACAAATATGTAGCCGACAACAACGGATGTAGAAAAATAGCGCGATTAAAAGAGAGAATATTGAAACCATTCTTGCACTACTTAATACAAAAGTACGTGATTATCAAACAAGCCCAAATAAGCGGATAAGAGGAAGCCGTGTTATGTCATGATTATAAGTTGGATACGTCGATTGGTCAGAGAGGATAAGCAGTAGTGTGTACTTGCAGTAGTAAGTACATTAAGTATAAATATCTCTAGAGAGAGAGAGGTTCATTGATTCAACATTTTTTCCTCCTCTCTCGATAATAATGTTGATCACGCTGCAAACACAAGATGAACTTGAGTTCAACGTGATTAGCTGGAGAAGCTGGTGTATGAATCAGGCTTTCACCCTGTGATGATGATGATGATGATAACTATGTATATCCGTAATTGTAGTCGTCATGCAAGTACAAATACTACACATTCGTCGACACATGGAAAAGACAAGAGTGCGTCGACTTTTATTATGAACTTGTACAGTTAAATAATTCAGTTGGTCTGTCTAAAAAAATTCTTGTAATATTTTGTAGCTGTCATTATAAGCTCATCCATCAGTAATCTGCGTCGCACATGCATAATAATATTCTGCATCTATTCTTATACTTCCCTGTCGACTGGACTGGGCACGACTGGACTTGGCATCCCTTTCATTTTTAAGGTTGTTTGACCGATCCAGTTGCGCCGATGGAATGTCTGGAGCACTGGCTGCGTTGTCACGTCAGTAGTGATTATTGAAGTTAAACTTGCCTTTGGTGGGTAATGCTCAACTTTAAGTTGATTAGCGCATTAAATTTTTTTTCCCCGTTTATATAATGACGACATGTCTGTTGTGAATGCATCAGAAGCCTTTTTACTCACTACTTTTATTGAAACAAAACATGACTCTATTTGGCAGTAACAAGAAGGTAAGCGTTATGTCAATCCGTACAGAAAAGAGCATTGCTGAATTGAACTTTTGAACCCCAACTGGCAAGAAAGCGGATAGTATTCTCTGTTGTGTAGAATGGATGCGTATGAAAAGTAGAAAAGCGAAAGCTTCAGAGCGAGGCCTCGTTTTCTTCTTTCCTCGCCAACACCAACATCACCTTCTTGTTTCATCAATCAATGCAAAATGTTTTATTTTCACATTCCCCCAATTTTTTTCGTTCATGCTATATCCAAAGCGTCGCATTCCTCATTCTACAACTTTCCTTCTTCTAAAAACACACTGGAAACCCCCAAAATTTACACTTGATCGACAAATGGTTGCCATGAAATGTTTGTACACCAATACCACCATAAATTAATTAGTTATATGCATTTGACTAGAGGTTTCAACGAAACACACGAAATTACAGATTTTTATGCTGGGCTCTATACTGATAAAATTAATTAGCAAAACAAACAATCGTTACAAATACTTTGAAGAACATATTTCAAAGGATGCACACCAATGAATACATTTTGTCCATTTTTATAATAAAACTGCTATCCCGTACAACAACTGTGCTAATTAATGTTGTCCTTGAGATTGAGAGAAAGAGGAAAAAAATACTCCTAGAAAATAACAATGTTTTAAAAATAAAACCTAATGACGCAAAAACAAGTGTCTTCTTTTCTTCTCTGTATCTCATTCACCAACTCGTCGAAGTTAACAAAGAAAGAAAAAATACTTGCAGAAGCCTTTGAAAATAAAACCGGCGAAAAAACGTGCCGACTAAGATAAAAAGCGGAAATGAGCCAAGGTAAAAGGTATCAGGTGGAGAGCAGAAGGCGTCGCATATTTCCCCAGTTGGTTTGAGACTGTGCTGGACAATGCCATAAAAGCTATTATGGGACTCTTGATACACTTCACATTCTCGTTTTGTTTAGTCCTTGACTCTTTCCTCCAAAAAATAATTGATTGATACATATAACGGTACATAAGACGACAAGCAAAAAGGAAAATTGAATAGGAAAACGAGAAGGTCTCAATACAATGTTTTCGAAGACAATGGATTCGTTCAGAGAAACTTGAGTAGATTCTATGCCTATAAAAAGGATTCTTGGACTCAGTATTTTATAGAAATACGTGTGAAGAGGTAAACAAAAGTTGAGGAAAGGTGGCCGCTTTTATAATTGAAACAATGTGACTTTTCATAACTAAACACGATCTCTGTAAATAATATCTATTATGTAATATCCTGGAACTCATTTTGAGACTCATGTTGTGTGCGTGTGGGCGTGTGTGATCTGAACTATGAAATCTACTGGAAGCTATTTATCCACAATCTATCTGCTTATCATACACTCCAACACACGAGCACCTACATACTAACTACGATTTTATTTATATATTAAGAAACCTCATCATTATACTATCAGGCATTATGTGGTGCGAGAGATAGACCTAGAGACAAAATGTGAAAACAGGAAGTTGCTATTCCGCTAATAATTTCACTGTTTCTACTTTTCATAACAATGAACATAGGTACACTAGAATTGAGTTACAACGCGAGCATACGTATAAAGCATGTGTGTACTTAATGATATTACATATATTTTTACATAAAAAACATATCTACAACCTACGTGGATAAATCATGTATAAAGTTTGCCCGTACCTATGTAATGATCACGAACAGAATGATGCTTGGATTAAAATCTTAAAGGTCCTTAACACTACTATATCGTACCTAAATCGCCATTAGATTTCAGTATTGAAATTAGTTTTAACCTGGAATCATGTACAGCTTGCATACCTACGTACGCAATACATTGACGAGGAACATGGATATATTATTATAAAAGTTACTGGAAACCGCAATAACAAAATTTGACATGTTGACTGCTTCGATGTCGGATCTTGTTATCGTAGGGCAATAATTTATCAGCATCAGCGTTTTTAATCAGCATTTTTCCCAGATGACCACTATCAGTGCATTTCGATATGTATAAAATATTTATGTATGCTTTCAACAAAAAATGTAACCGAAGCTTTTATCCCTCATTCAAAGTCTATAGTATGCATCAGGAGTTTTTTTTTTCAATTAAAAAAAAGCTTGTTGAATTAAGTATTTGTTAGCAAAACTTATTTATGCCAAACACTGTCAGTCAGAGATATCTTTAAATAATGTTACAGTGATGAGTAATAGATTTTTTGGGTTTTGACAAAAGAAAGCACTGCGGAGGCACTAACAAAGAGATTTCGTAAGCAGCATAAGCACACACAACTTTCTCTGACGCTAATACAAAAATTGTGTACTGCTTTCTGCTTACCTTCGAGAGTAAAATTATCGCAGAAACTTTCACCTACACACGCAACTATAGTTTATACATCAGGTAAATTGATTTTCTGTACACACATACATGGAAACTTGAGAGAAAGCAAATTGCTTGCATGCAACACACCAATCGTATTTTAATTAGGTGTGCTCATTGTTAAAACCTAAACACTTGATGCATCAAGTACAGAATGCTAAATGGACGGAACAAGGACAAACCCTATACCACCCTTGTGGTTATCACTGTCACTCTATCGAGACGCCTTTTGAAGTGAAAGAGAACTAACTACGTAATAATAACTATTGTAGGAATCCCTTTTCATAATCAACATCCAATTAGCCCACGTCTTTCGACATGCGGACAGATTGCGAGAAAAAAAGAAGAAAGAAAATTAATTATGAAAAAAAATCCCGTCTACTCGTAAGTAATCCAAGCCTGTTGTTAGCATGAAGCCATCTCAACCTAATAAACCTCATGATGACATCAGAAGACCGCATTGCGTGACACGTGGATAGCATTATTTATTACACTTATTATTATTTTTTGACAAATTTCTTACCACTGGTTTCACAAACATATCCCTACTTGTGAAACTGCTTCTGGGTGCTCCCGTTGGGGATGATTGATTTTGTGGAGACCTTTGATGCTGCTGTTGTGTTGACGTATCTTGCTGAAGAAGCGCTGCCACCGCTGAGCTTGTGGAAGTGGCTTGTTGTTGCTGAGGCTGTATTACAGTTGGAACATTGTTCGAGCAAGTTACCGCAACAGCGGTAGCAACAGATGAACGATCATTCATAGCTCCGATCCCGAAAAATGAAGACTGACCGGATGAGGGATCCGGCTGAAGGCTCCCGTTTGAAAACGTTGCCGTTCCCATCTGCCTGGATACCACATCGGACGCATCTCTTGTTACATTCCTGATGCCACTAATCACCGAGTTCTCTGCAGAATTCGCTGTCGCTTGTTGCTGCTGATGTTGTTGCTGTTGCACAACACTGGTGGAGGAAACTGTCCCTGATTTTGATGAGGAACTAGTCGTATCCTTTTGCATCATGCTTGGCATGACATCCGGCAGAAGACTATCCGGCGAGGCAAAATTTTCCAGCTCTTCGGGAACAGGTGGCAATATCTTTGAGTTGACGTAATCTGTCATCATATATATAAAAAAAGCATATTCCGCATTAAAATTAATAGCCAAAAAATATTTACAGATTAAAACATATTTCATCAACAGCTCTACAGTTGTTTTGGCTGTTGATATATTACAAAACAAAATACAAAGTATAACCAGACAGGAAATATATATAAAAACTGATACTGATAATATTAAATATTAAATAATGTTAATGCAAATGTTGATTTAGCATGGGATTTTTATTACAAGTATATACTATAATATACCTGGATATCTGTCAAGGGGAAAAGTAAACTTTAATCAAGATTTTTTTTTTCGCATTCATTATCATATCAAATATACAAGCTTGAACAAAATAACATTATCATAATTATCGCAAGTAGGTAAATCATAATGATATGAACACAAAATCTTATATCATATTAATATATATATATATATACAATTTAGCTAATAGTGCATGTAACAATAATTATATGATAATCCAAAAACATATCATCGCTAAATTCGCTGTTATTTGTCTCTTTTGAGTTTGTCTGCAAAAGTGCACTATAAAAAGCAGCCTTGATAATAATATTATTGCACCAAGTGCGTCATCCTAAAAAGACATTTTTGTGCTGCTTATCGAGTCAGTCCCAACTCCCAAGCAAGTACATATATTATTAGAGCTCATATTTCCATTTTCAGCTAGGTACTTACTCTAAACCTTGCCGATAATAATTCATTTCATGAAGAATATTATTTTTCATCTAGAAAAGTGCAGAGATTAACTTGTCGTCATGACATCCCATCAGTAGTTTTGGCTGACATGAGGACATTAGCATGTTTAATGTTTACATAACCGAACCAAATGAAAAAAATAACAGTTCACTCGGGCAAAACATTTTTCTTACTCCCTGTTTAATATTGCATACGTTATTTTTTTTACCCTGCACAATCATTAAATATTTAAGTGACATAAACACGTTCAAGGTTCAAAATCATAATAATAAATAATAATAATCTTTGGAACTACAAGTTTAATAATATAATATGCTGTGTTTAATTTGAAATGATAACGAATGCGCAAAAGTGGTAAGGGTAGTTGTAAATGTGCAGTTAGGAATTTTAGCAAATGTTTTTAGAATGCAATATTTAATAATAATAATAAATAAATAAGTTAGTAATAAGTTAAAAGTGGCCCAAAAGTATAGTGTTTCCAATACGTTGTTTTTTTAAACGTAGATGCATGCAAATATATACAAGGCGTACCTTGAAGTGGCTCCAACGTGTCCATGAAATCTTCAAGATTTGGCTGGAGTTGAATCAAGCCAGGTTGAATAAAATCCGCAACCATTCCGGCACGAGCTGAAAACCAGGATTTTTAATCAATTATTGTTTTCATTGTCACAAGAGAACACCGAGGATCCAGTAATTTAGCTCTTAGTTAACTTATATACAGTCTGCGCACCATGATCACACGCCAGAGGATGAGCTTAATTATTTTATTTTATTAGCTGAAATACAAATATTATCCACTTTTGACATATGAAACATTCTTTTCAAAAAATGTTATCGCTCATCTCATGATATTCACACCATCACCATTACAAAAAGCTCCAATTGTTGTGCAGTACAGAATATAATATTGTGGTAGGCTGTGTTGTGCCATGCCAGTCAAAGGCCAAAAACCATGACGTTAACCGAGCTTCTTGTGAAAAAGTATATACATAATGTGTATGTCACCTATGTTTTTTTGCACCTTCCAAAAATAAAACCTCCCACCAATCCTTCCATTCTACTCCTTTTCCCATAAATAAATAAATACAATTTACATAATTACATGCGCATAATATAAAAAAAACATCGAAAATAAGTCATCAAGTTCAATCTTCAACTGCAGCAGATGGAAAAACCAATGCTGCGAAAATGCACCCTTCTTGGAAGCAATTTTCTTCCAATGTCTGTTAAGAAATTATATAAGAATTGAGCGCAAAAGACGTTATAATATGAACGCTGATGATGAAAATCTTTTTTTTAAATGCACAAAGCTCATTCCATAATATTTTCTCTTATCAGCGCCACATTTACAACGAGCAATGGAAAACACTCAAGAGAAATAATTAAATAAGTTGGTTGGAAACATGTTCCCTCTTTTTCCCTTCTCTCAGACAATAGTACTCTCTTTGTCTTATAATTAGTTGCATAATAATCCTTTAAAGTAAATATTACTTGCTAGAGCATAGATTCTCAGTTTAGTAGCTTTTATGGTCTTAACATCGTACAAAAATGCATTTATTTGCGGATGCATTGAAAATATTTCGTTCCACTCCACTCATCTAGGTACATAATATTATGGAGCGAGCGTAATGTAAATTAGCTATATCCTATACCTATATAAGCTTTTTATTAATGTCGTACAGAAATCGAGACAGTTGTCCTAAAAATTGTACTTTTTACATGATGGGTTTTTTTCATCTTATTTTCATTACTGCGACTTCATATCTGAGTGAGTAAAACGGCATGGTCATACGATACTAAAAAAAACTCTGACGTGTGGCAATGTGACGGTCAAGATTCAGATTTATGCATTAAAATCATCACCAGTGTTTTTACTACACAATTCATCTTTATACTAGTACTTTCGTGTACAGAGTCCAACCAAACCTCCATTATTATTTTTTACAATTTTCTAGGTGCATATACACATTTCACAGCAAAAAAATCTTTTCATGCTACCACTGTGCTCATTTAATAACATTACTACTACAGAATAGCCTGGTTTTTTCTTTCTATTCGTTATGGGTTCAGTAAGTATTGCATCATAGCAAACACACACACACACACACACACAGGCTTTTTATAAATACATCAACAACAAAAAAATTTCACCTTGAAAATCAAGAATTGCACAAAAAAATAGAATAGGCTGAGGAGACACACACATACACACACCCTCAACCAAATCTTATCCGATTCGCTGAAAAGGTTTGTGTGGTGTGTTGTTCAGCTTTATATGGTGGTACATGGTAAGGCGGACAGAGAAGAGCAGTATTGCCTGCGCACGAAAAAGAGGAACGTTTTACAATTCTCACATTATAATATTATTATTGTTTTATGTTATTACGCAACAGAAACACTGGCGCACAAAGTAAAAAAGGTACATAATATAAAGATGAACTGATTATATGTAAAAAAAAATTTCAAATTGCATGACAAGAGTATATTATGGTATAAGTAACACAATATCAGCATATTATACACTGCTTTATATATATTTTTTGCACAGGACCACGACAGCTAATCAGCACTGATAAAAATTGCTACCTATATACGGTTTAATGTGCAACGACATGTTTCGCTTGTGTATGTATTCTAAATGTATCATTCCAACATGTATAAAGCGACAGCATCACATCATTTCATCTTTCTCGTCGATATCAACATCTTGCATGTGCTTTTCGTCCTCGTCACAAAAAAAAAATAGTTTTCCAATCCAGTAGAAATTATAAGAAAGGAAAATGGTATGTATCCTAGTTGATGTTAGATACTTAATAAAGTTAAGTAATATTTGTAGGAGCTGCACACACTACTAAACTATATTGCGCTGATGATTCTGCACTGTCACGAAACAATGGCTTTTTTTACTAAATTTTTGAAATGTTTTCTCTTGTATTATCCATTGGGTTTGAAAGAAACCGTTTACGGCCTGTCAAAACAACTTTTTTTGTACATCATTATTATTTTCTGTTCTACAAAGGCCGTCGTCAGTAGTTTCAGTTTTGCTTACCGATTTCACGGGGATTGGGAAAGGCGAAAGGCTGGTTGGATGACAAGCTCGAGAAAAGTATATCGGTGAAATCCATAAGTAGATCATCATCAAACATAACGTTGGCCGGGCCACCACCGAAAGTGCCTGGTCGATTCCAGTCAAACCCATCCAAAGACACGGGATGCTATTTTTTTAAAGAAAAAAACAAATTGCACATAAAAAATGAATTTTTTTTCGGGTAATAATTTTCTCTTCTATGTGTGGGGATGGGGAGTGTGAACAAACGCCTATTTAACTCACAAACAAGTCACAAGCACAAAAAACTTTTTATAACTTTCATCTTTACAAGTTGTCAATACAACAAGTAGAGAGTTCAGAAAGGAGAATGGTAAAAAACGAGTAAGTAGGAAGTGGGATCATTGAGAACGCGATTGGGTGGGTGTGAACCCTTTATCCAACTTTAAAGTCGTCATTACTCGTCATTTAAAGGTCTCATTAAATAATTTACATTTAGGATGGCACAGATTAAAAAAATACCTGGCTTCAAAATACCTATCATTCTCAGAGTCTGCTATAAGCATATTATTATTAACATAATTTTTACTGAACAAACATCTCTCTAAACAATTCATACGCACACACGCATGTATTTATGCCTGTGGTGGGTTGGAAACGAACTGGATAGAGAGCTACAATTTATGGATGCAGTGAATATAATGATATCAAATGAACAGAGATAATTTACTTTTTCAATACGAAGTTGCTCAATGTTCATCAATTTACAGTAATTTTTTGTGTGTTTTGGGGAGTTTTTAACATTGAGCATATATGAATCACAGAGGAAATTGTTTCTATTCTTTAAAATGTAATAGGAATGGACTTCCACTATTTTTTTCTAAACATCCTAGCATCCATGTCAAATTGTTTTTGTTTAAAAAAATCAAAACTGACAGCTTTATTCTAGAAAATAACAACAAAGGAAATAGGGCAATACAATACAATCAATGAAATTCTGTACCAAGTCAGGTGTTGAGTCCTTATGATTCCATCCCATGATCCGATTTCTGTAGAAAAGACGCCACTTTTTGTACTCTGCTGCGACATTGGAGAGCTTTCGCTTCCAGTACTTCCCTTCCATGACAACAGCCTTTGGAGCAAAACGAAATAATAATGATGAAACTTTACCATTTTCCCATTTTTTTTCAAAAAGAAAGTACATAATTTATATTTTTTATCAGTTTTCATAGCAAATAAAAGCTTTAATTTTTGAAATGTTAAGTTCATATTATAGTAATAGTACAGCAGCAGTACATACCTCAGGCTTGTTGTGCTGGTCCACGTCTAAAGGAGACGCAAATTGGCAAACCATCGTTTTCTTTTTCATAATGACTATAAAAACAATCCAAACAAATATTATATTAAACAGTGAGTCATTCAACCCTTGGCGAAACCACACCAAACATATTATTTTTTTATGCATTTTTTGACTGTTTACGAAAAAAGCACACATAACCTCTGGCACTGTTCAAGTATCATATAATAATATCTATAAACTTACACTGCATATGCCAGCATCTCCAAATCACATTGTTCAGCCTTATTTTATCCTTCCACCGCAGTCTCACTCCCTTAAAGCGATTCCATTTCGGAGATGTCAGTTTTTGTCTGGAAAGTTACACAAAACAAAAACAAATTAATTAGTTGCACGCACACATGAAAATATGTGAATACTCAATCAACCCCATAAATATTTACAGCAATTAGCAAAAATGTATATATAATAATACATAGTGAATACAAGCAGGCAGGCAAGCAAAAAAATAAATTGGCTAGCATTGAAGCATGCTATATAAAAAATAACTCATGATATCCAAATAGTTTGGTTGATGCTTTCACTTTCCATTCTTGTAACTACACATATTATAACCCACTTCTCCACTGAACCAAGCGTGTCATTCAATCATTCCACCCGTGTTGGTGCACGTTGCTGACAATGTGTGTGGATAGCGAGTAAAAATGGGCATGTCAAAAGCAAAACCTTATTGACATGGAGAACCTCACTATCATCATGTTTCCAATTTCTAGAGCTCATATCCATGCATACAAACTTATCTTACTGTAAAATCACGTTGTCTTTCCATCAAAACTTTATAATTCTTAATTTATAATTTTCATCCGTATCATATTACATTTACACGGAATTCACCCGCATTGCTTATAACAGTTTCCAATATCATGTTAATCAAAACTTTTTTTTCACTTCTGTTTTCCTTTCTGCAACGCTGCTTTTACTCTCTCCTTCCATTCGAATGAAGTCTGAAGCGCAAATATCAAACACAAATAAAAAGTCAAAAATGAAAAAGTTCCTTTTCCTGGCATTAATTTCTTATTTTTGTTTCATGACTTGGACATGTTGGAAAACATTTATAAAGAGAGAGAGAGTTCGTGTTCGTACTGGTTGATATGTAATTTCAAAATGTCACGTACAAAATCAGAATAGGTGCTACAACATCGGCAGGAGGTGCGAGAAAGGACGATAGATAAAAGTACCAAACAAATTTCACAGGAAAAATCATACAACCAACTGTGTAATGATTTTCAACATGAATCGCAAAATAATAAACGCAATTTCATAGCATTTCAAAACTTGCATAGGTATATATTTTTTTCAATTATATTTTCAGTCCGTCAGTCGACCTTTCATGTGCACTTAAAAGGGCTTTAAGTTATTATTGGTTCCGATTTCAAGGACACTTCTCTACAATATTTTAGTTTGCTTCCAGTTTAATTCTTCCATAAATACCAGTATCAGTTTCGAGAGGGTTCTCATGCAGCCTCTTTTCTACGCTTTCCCTTCAGCACTCTATTTAGACAAGATGACAGCGGAAGGATTAATTGAAGCAAACTACATTAGATACCTAGTCTAGTATGCACAAGCTCCCTATTACTCGCTATAGCAAAACTTAAGTAAGTCATGGGCAAACAAGATGCTGCTATATACTACTTATTTACTTCATTTTCTCTTCTTTCCCCATCGAAAAAAAAATATGTTTCTTCTCGAACAATCATATAGACGTCATCTTTCCAAAAGTAAGTAAACAACGTAATATTTCCAAGAATCATAGGAAAAAAATGGAACGTCAAGTCTTCATATATTATAATACGATGTTTTACTTAAGTTTACTTTCACCCTGCTGAGCAGTTGACAACATGAGAAAAAAGAACATTAAAAACGAAATAGAAGGTAAAATGCATGTCAACTTAAGATGGATAAAAAATAAAATTGAAAGTGCGCAGAAAATGAAATCAGATAATAGGCTTTCGAATAACAATAGGGTGAAATCTCTATAAAAAATTCTTATTTAAATTCCCTTTTTCCAATACTTTTTTCCACCGTTTTTTCCAGAAATTTGGTTCATGTATGCGCGGATTCACAAAAAAAGAACGTACCTATGACAGCTTAATAATTTTAATACTCAGAAAAGAATACTTACTTATTTCGATTACTCTATTTCTCAGATATATTTTTGAGGTCGTGTTCCAAGTACAATACTTATGTTTATGTAATAATAAAAAACCTTAGAAAAGCACAAACTTTTTAGAGATTTTTAATTTAAAAAAGGGTATTCTATACACATTTTTGCATACATGCATATATCTACCACATTATCTTTCATGTAGTCAGAAAGAGCTAACGACTCTACTAGTAGTATAGTATATCTATAGCAAGTATAGTTTGATAAGACTTCCTTAAACAACAAATTATTATCAAAGCAAAGATGTTATTATTGCTTTCAATGTTTCTCTTCGTTGTAAAAACTGTTCATTTTATGATAATAATAAAATACATAATCAATCTAGTTATTAGATTGAAGACGTGAATTCCATTTCTTACAAGCTTACATAAAGCAGCCATATTATTATTATATCTCTTTGTGAGGATTGACGTCAGGAACGCAACAGGCAGCAGAAAAGCGGAAAGCTTTGTCAAATCACTTGTAAGTGTTGTTGTGTGTCACAAACATACAAAAAAATGAGTTTGTTATTAGATACATTATGGCTTCTTATTCAAGCATATACTACGAGTCATTGAATACTCAACCTTTCTTTGTGAGCTTCCCAGTATTTCCAGCATTGAATTGCCATTACAAAATAACCATCATTACTTAAAATAAATATATATGAAGGCGATACATTCACGACATGTCACATTTCCAAGAAAATCCAGCAAAAGGAAAAACGACAAATGAAAAACAACAACTAGCTTTTTTTGTCCTGTACAGAAAACAATGTTCAAGAAAAAGGCGTTCGGCACCTGGTGGAAATTATATAACAAAATCAGTGAGATTGTTTGTAAAATGTAAAAAAAATATCATCCTTTGAAGACGGCATGTTTTTTTTTAGTGTTGACGTCTTCCATGTATATATTATTCACAAGAAAGCATTTGCCTCTATTTCGCGCTTTTTCAAGCTTATCAATACAAATTATGTGGACGCCACAAAATGCTTTCTTTGTTTTGTAAGGCTTCCTTTTACAACTTATTACGCAATAACTTGTGTAACTGCTACATAACCATTGCCTCCCTCCAAAAAAAACCCCAAGATGTATACCTAATAATATATGGGATTTACACATAGCAGCACCAGGCATAGTTTTTTTTTAATGTTTGTGGATTGTGAAACGCTAAGCATATATATTGTAAAGACTCGATAAAATACCATATTGCACGCAAAAAAAACCTGGCGATATTGTGTCGTCAGGATATATTCACAGAAGCAGGATCGGATAATAATGATGGTAGATGAGTAGAGTTAGAGAGAAACAAATAAACAGAACACTGACGGACTTTGGAACCATTATCTTGACAGGCTCAAATGTAAACTTACTTTTAAAAAAAAATTTTGCAGAAGAAGCTGCTTTTTTAAACCTGTGTGGTATGGAGGAGGACGACGACGACGAAGCTATTTAACAAGTTGTGTTGTGTAAGCAACAAAACTTGAAAAGTATATAGCGCCGTGTTGGTTAAAGTGGTAACTTGATAAGTGTTGCTTGCAGGCGTTGCGTATATAATGTCTTTAACGAGATTTAGCGTGAGCTTTGTGGCTAAACCACTCTCTCTAGACACTTAAAAATAGCAGTAAAATAATATGTTGTGATATAACTTTTATAATAACCGTAAGCATATATGTTTGATGCCACGTTTTTTTTGTCACTTTATACAGTTGACTGAAACCCAATGCCTTTGAGACATTTTCATAATACGATGATATTATAACAGAATTGGGATCAGCCAACACTTTGGTTTCCTATTTTTAGCGGATATCTTTTCCCATTGAAGATTTAACTTTTACTGCTGCTTCTAAAACATGGAAATATATTATCTTTTTTGTCTTTTGGCAGAAAAAAAAACACTTTACATAACAACTACTTACCACATCACTACATATATTATACACTATATATGAGACAGATATATAGGGCCTTATGGTAGTAAAGTGTGTGGGTGCCTTCATATTAGTAGCATTCTGACATTTACGTACAAAAAAACTGCGTGGTTTTTTTTCAACTTTGTAATTTCGTATTATAATAATAATAATAATAAATCTTGTTGTTTATAAATAAACGAAGCCAACACGAGATCGAGCCCGCATGAGAGACAGTATTAACAATTAACATGTCTGTCTTCGTCCAGTTTTGAGAGTTGGTTAATTATCAATCATTATCATATATCATGCCATTGTCAAAATGTTCCCATTGTTTACATATTCAACAAACAGAATGTTGGGCGGTTGGTGTTTTATCAAGGAACAACCTGTGAATCACTGTAGCATCATGGTAGCAAATTAAAAACCATTGAGGTCTTTATCATATGAGCAAATTAAGTGTGTGATGGCTGCATTGATTGTCTACAAAGTAAAGGATAGGACGCCTACTCAAACGTGAAACTATTTTTTTTCAAAGTTTCCTTGCACAATCTTTTTTATTTATTTTATTTCCAATGTGTCATGTAACTTTGCAAAACAAACTATTTCACAGAGCTGCCCACTTTTATAAAATACAAAAAAATGTCATCATCCTTCGAGATGAACGCTCTTAAAACACGCTATGCAAAATAAATACAAGTGTACGGGGTACATGGTACAAAGATAAATGATGCAAATCTTTATGCAGTTTTTTTAAAAAGGAAGTTTATAAATACTTCGTGAAACGTAGCAACAAAGTTCAGTTTACATCAATTCCGAGAAAAGCGAGCTTATCAATATACCAAGAATATAACCAGCATGAATACGATACTGAAGTGATAACATTTTTCTTCATCAGCAACAACATCAGCGGAATCTACTCGTGTTATTTTCCTCCTTCTAAAATGCAATCACCCCAAGTTGCATCAGCAATAGTTTTTTTCAAATAACATTTGACATTATTTCATCATTGCAAATTTATTTGAGATTGCATCGTCTGGAAAAAACTGGTAGTTTATAAGCTCAATGAACATTTTTATAAAGATACTGAAAATTTCCAGTTGACAGTGTCGTGTCGACTTTTGGTCACCTTTTTGCACACTCACCTCTACACCATTCGGAATTATTGCTTGTAAAAAAAATTACCATATCCTCGTCAGATAATTTACCAGATTGCCAGACAAAATTATCTTTTCATGAAAAAAATAGCTTGTCCAGTCCAGCTAGATTTTGCCAACATTAACTCTGTTATCATAAAAACTCACACACTCTGTTCCACAGGCTTGCATAAATATTAGTGTTGGTGGTATTTTATCCTAGGAAAGCTACGAATTCGGCTCTTGGGTAAAGATCCAGTTTTTTGTGTAAAAGTAAAATGATCCTATAACTCGTCTTTACGACTGGTATCAAGGTGAAAGATTGTTGTTACCATACTAGGTGAGGAGATTCATATGCATAAAGCTCTACCTATTTTATATACACAAACACGCGTCTTTAAACGCCACTATAGTTTCATCCTTTCATCAAAGGAAATTAACTGCTTTATACAAGTCCGCTTTTACTTCTAACCACCTAAATTAAATGAATCAAAAGAGATTAAAAGATGGAGCATGAGAATGAGAAGAGATATAGAGTTTGACGCAAAGCATAGCATTTTTTGCATCATGCCCTTTACTCCACCAGACACTAACACCACAGATCAAAGTTTTATTTCATTACGGGTTCGCTTTGGTTAGTAACAAAGCCTATCATTCCTCTGTGATGAATAATACAACCACACGTTAAAAATGAGTAAGGCATCAGAGATAATAGGATTAAATACAATCCACAAAAACATGGCCACATGGAGGGGAAAACAGTGAATAAACCAGGAGTGATCGAAAAAGTCTTAATCCAAATACTTGCTACACTTTTTCAGCAGCAGTCTACCCAACCATACAGCATATTATGCGACCATTACCTAAAATCGGGTGACCTCGAAGAAAAACAGAGAAAATCTTTTCCAGTCCATTCCACGGCACGGTTTTAGCCGTTGTCGCCACACCATCCTCATCGTCAACGTGATTTGTAGTTTGTACCTTTTAGCATAATTGCTTATTTATAAACGTCAGCTCAGGCACCAAACAACCGCAGTTTTTTTAAAGAAAAAAAAATGCATAGTAATTCACGGCCCACTTGCCCAACAACTTCTTTTTTTACTTGATTGCTCGGACAATGAAAAAAAGAGGCTACTACGATTAGTCTTATGAAAATTACTAAGTATGATGATGAAGCTTAAATTAAAACTAAAACCTACTTGCAGCTTGTAAGCGGTGGTGGTGTGGTGTGGACTCTATTAGATTCAAGATCATAATATTATAAAGTTGTTGCGACGGTCAAGGAAGTCAAGTACAAGTTTTTTTTTACTGTGAGGAGAGGGGGATATAAATATGACAACAAAACACTGAATCTTTTCTTCTTCTTTTATCTCGTAAAAGACGAGTACTTTAGTAATGAATGGTGCCAATTATTTATTGCTTTCTAGCTGACATATTCGAGCTATACAAAATGTAAAGACAACCTCCTCCTCTCTATTAACTCTGCCTTTTATAGCTATTGGCTCTTGGCTCTACCACCCCACTACTCCAATGAACTGCTATAAAATCTCATGCATGACTCGCTTCGAAATGGAAGAATTTTATTAATCGACGGCAATTTTTTGGAAGCTGATGGAAAAGCTGGAAAAATGAGAAGCTGCAGGATTATATTGGATTGAATAAAAAATAAAAGCGAACACTGGTCAGTAGTGGTCTGATCACGGGCAGCTATCGTAACAAAAGAGCGGTAACAATAAAAGCAAAAATAAAATAAAAATTCCGAGCATGGTAATATTTTTGATTATTTCTTTTAGCTTTAAAATTCCCATTCTGAAATACGAGTTGCTACTGATTTCGATATGAAACGAGCACACTGCAAGACGAAAAATTATTTGCACCTTTAAAGAAATACATGGAACGATTAGGCATACACATTAGCGCATTTTTGATAAAGTTTAAAAAAAAAGCATTTATTTGCTCATGTGGAATTTACGGTGTTTACTACAAACATACAATTTTATTCTCCATAGTTTCATCCTACATTGCTACCATGCTACTCCTTCCTGCAATAAACACTTTTACACGGTTTCTACATCACTTCATTAAAATCATCTCTCCTGAACGAACGAGCAATTTTTTTTTCGTCTCCGAGTCTACTATTTCCACAAGATATCTACATGCTACATGGATACGATACGATACATCAAAAAAAAAATCTGATAATGCTGCTATAACTTTAGCGAATGCAAAAAGTAAGGCAAGTAAATTAATCTCCAATAATTCTTCTCTGAAGAAAAAGAGAGCTCTAGCTGAGCTCACTTAGAATAACTTGGAATAAATGTATTAGTGTGCGTTTTTTAGTTAAGTTTGCAGTAACATGGTAACAGTAAAATGCTGGTTTGGTTGGTGGTGGTGCCATTACCACTACCACCACCACCATGTAATAATGTATAAAGCCATCACCAAGTTTCAAGGTCGCTATATTATTGGTTCCATTTCTTTCTTTTACACGTTTATATTGCCTTCCCGAAGCAAAAATACTGCTGGGATATAATAGGCATGCATGGATCCTGGTCTGGTATAAAAGTGGTTGGTTAGTACATGTGCTACAGCGTATTTTTTTAGTTGGCATAATATTTTTTCTTGTACAACACGTCACACTTCTCTTTCAATTTTTCTATCTTCTTCTTATCATCATCAACACATGCATTTATTTATATTTAAGTATAGCGTATACAGGCATTACTACTAAATCTTTTCTTTTTTGTTTAAAAAAAATTACAAGAACAACGGAAAAATTTGCTGAGGCTTGAGCTTGCACGATGTCGTTTATTTGCATGTATGCCATATGCCCTTCTCTATCGTGAAAATTTAAAAGGTATACAAACTTTTCTTCTAGAAGTTTGTCAACTTTGGGAACATTTTAATTCGGGATAGCTACTTACTAGCCTATTCTACCTCTAAAAATTATCGTTTGCTTTTGCTACCGACATTAATATTTAATACCAAATGTATGTCTCCGTGAAAAAAATGCGTACCTAATTCACAATCTCTGTGTTTAGAAGGTAGTGTTGTGTTGTGATAATAAAAGTGTGATTTTATTGGTAACCTGTATGAAGTTCAAGTTCAATAGGACTCGCTATTATTATTAGTATTGCGTAACTTCTCAGCTTGAAGAATACATACATTTATACCTATGTTCATACTACTTTATTAAATGAACCCAACCCTTTGTTCATACAGTACCACATTTGGCCGTCACATACATAGTATTATGATTTGCTTGCTGGATGGATATAATTACTTTTTCCACCTGCAAACCTCATCATCATCGTTGTTAAACCAGTTTTTTTTTCTTTAAAAGCTGTGTTTCGCGTTTTGTATCAATCTTTCAAAAAATTATTCTTTTATCTATCTCATCTTTCTTCGTTTGTGGTTAATACGAGGTTTCTCTAATTTGCTGTTAGATGTTGTAGCATTAGAATTGTTATGCATGGCTGGTCCACGCTTTAAAAAATATTTGAACAAAGCAACGTGACTACACACTACACCGACATTTAGATGCCAGGTCAGACCAAACATCCAGCAAACCGATTCCCACTTTTTCCCCACATTCTAAAGTTGCGCTGAATTTTCTTTTAAAGCTCTCACACTTTTGTTGATGTGATGAACATTTTTGATAAAATGGAGATCTATTCCTGGCCTGGCCCGCTGTAACGAGCGTTGTACCACCTGAGTAACAAAATGATAAGGCAGACCACGCGAGAAGAACTTTCTCAGGAAATAATCGATGCTTCCTATCTGATTTAGGATCCTTTTTTAAAGAGAAAGAAAGACGCACTTGACAAGTGTGGGCTCTATTTTGCCTTTTGATAAAAATTAATTAAAGAGATGTTCTAACTGAACCAAATAAATATACAGCTGCCAAAAGTAGTGTTTTCACAGCCTTCCTTGATCTTGTTCTTAATAATACTTTTAAAGTTGAAAATTGCGTTACACATTTCATTAATGTTGGTTAACATATTATAATATGACTTTATAACCGAACGTATTGCATAATACATTTTTTCCTGTCTTTAGTTGGACTAGTGCATGGGAACACTTGAATGTTAATGCTGGTCAGTGTTTTGTTTGATGATGCTGATACTCACATACCTACACATCGAAGGAGCGGTTTCGTTTCACATAATTGTAAAGCAACGCTATTGTGAAATATTGCAATCGAACTAGAATGCTCAGCGAACCAGATCATTCCAGCATATAACCACTTTGTGCGTAGATAATATAAAATGTACTTGTTTATCTTATAGTATCAATTCACACATTTTTTTTCAAATATATTTTTTCAAAAGAATGCTACATTGTCGTGGGGAAAACTTTCTGTATATCTGAAGGCTAGATGAACATTATACATCAAACAAGAAATTTACTTAAACTTTTTGTTTCTTTAAAGGAAAAGAACCTGTTGTAATATTATTTTGCTTTGTTACTAAGCGGAAACGTAAATAAATAATTACAAATAATGCTTGATGCTGGATCAGCATGCAATCCAATATAGACAATACGCAGGACGCAGAAATCAGAGTGAAATTTTTTTTTACTTGTGAGAAAAAGTTCCTTCACATTTCTTCAGGGCATCAACTTCAGCAAAACACATAATTTTTTCTGAAATAAAACTAATTACATTTGAAGCTAGCCCAACGAAATGACAAAATAATTAGGTCTTTTCTAACAACAAGGCACAAACTATTGAACTATATAGACAACCCTGAACAGTGTTGAATGGGTGAATATTTTATAATGATGTATAAATTTGCATGAGGGTGATCGGCAACAAAAATATATTTTGTACAATTTCTTTATATAAAAATAAAATCTTGTGTGTTTTTCAAGTTATGTTGAAGGGAATTGCCAGGGCTTTCACACTGAAATACATAGTATAAAAATGCCAGTAGGAGGCTCACCAACAATATTGCTCTAATTTCTGGATTGAAAAATTATTCGTTCTGAGAAAGCATGATAAAAAATGATTCATGCTTCAGAAATTTCTACTTTTCCTTCGTAAAATGTTTAATCATCAATTAAGCAAATTATTTTCACAATGATACGCAAACAAGTAAAGAGTGGATATTTTTTTATAGGAAGCTTGTGTCTATAAAATGAATTTGCTAAGCAGACAATTTGTAATGTTATGATATGACACTAAACTTAAACCATCAAAAATATCAATCTCAAAAAAGGAAAAGAAGTCACACAATATTAATAATGATATATCAAACTATATATAATGCATGATAGAATAATTACCACTGCCAGTGTTTAAAAACAAAAACAAAAGCATCACGTTGCACACTGATAATTGATAATGATGACGATGGATGAGACAACTTTGACGCAGTAAAAACACCAAACACCGAATCATAATGCCATCCAATCAAACCTCTTCTTCTTACAGTGATGATGCTTGTTGTTAAAACAACCCAACATAGGAAAATTATTTTCGTGTCATGATAAATTAATTCCTTGTGATAATGGTAGCGATTGCAGCACCCTTTTTTATATTAATACTCACAATATTTATTTTTGACAAACTATGGCATGCATATTATATTGTACCGTAATCAATTTGATAATGGCTGACTTGACTACCTACTTATACTTGTATGTTATTCCATACTGCATACTAAAAATATTGAAGTTACAGAGCTAACAATATTATTATTATTTATGATTATTTTTTGCAGCAGGCAGGCAAAAAAATAGGCATGTACGTTTTATTATCTCGCTTCGGTCCAATCAGATTGCAGCTCACAGCAAATTATTATCACATGATTTACAACACATCACCAAACCAAAATGACAAACAAAAAATCAACTTCAAAATTCAATCAGTAGTCATCATTTAAAAGTTTAAAAAAAATTGAAAGCCATGACCTTGAGATGTTGGTATCACTTTACTTTTTCGAAATACAGGGTGCACTGCTATCCGCAAAATATCTCAACTTTATATTAACTCGGAGAAAAATAGAATAATTAACCGCTTTACTTTATGTGTAAATAAAATGACAACAACATTTTTAAGTTATGAGTGGACATAAAAGTACAACTAATATTTTTTTCTGCTTTTCGAACCATATCCTTATACATGTGATATACTATATTTTTAAATTATGCACTGATATAGCATGTTATACAACAGGCAGTCAGCAGATTTAGAAGATATGAAATCAAACGGATATTTTGAGCTGAGCTGACTCCTATTGACCTTTACACTTTACATCACATCAGTGTTTCACTGTGTGCGGTCTAGTAAGGGATATTTTAATGATGCATGATGCAATAGTAATGAGCAATGCTACAAGATTTTTAAGTTTTTATGCTGGTATTTTTCAAAGCTAGTCATAATATATTTCACAGAGAAGTTCATAATTCATTACTTATTTAAATATGTTAGAAGATCTAATTCATGTTCATTTAAAGTGATGAAATAAAATAAATACTTCCAAGTTTAAAAGTCATACAAAAATTGACTTTTTAGTGTGTAATATATAGTGTTTTCATTCATATCGATAAATTGTGACGATGAAATCAACTAATTCTTATCTGGATGTATGGTTTAGCTTTAAATACTGAAGATTCTTGCTAACCAAACTGGAGCCAATAGAAGGTCTATGGAATAATTTAAATGCGTTATTTTAAGTAGGTAAACTAGCTATTAATAGTTTTGAGCTACTACTGGAATTGAAGTATGAATGTATGGGGCTGAAACTCACTTCTAATTGATTACTTAACTCATTTTATTATGCTTTTGAAAAAATCTCATCGTCAATGTACGCAGCAAGTCTTGATTAAATACCTTTACTCTGCCTGTTTACTTTGTAGCGTGTCTATTTTTAATTCACTTCGAAAGTGCGAAATCAGCAAAAAACGGGACAAATGGAACATTAACTATAATAAGCACACGCACATGAAGCGAACCAGTCCAGAGAAGAAAGAAAGCACGCTTTCATATGAATATTATGAGTGAATGAACTAAATTAATTATATTATGGAGATTGAGAGATAATTACTCTTGAGAGTTGAGTTCTACGTCTTTTCTCAATTCTGGTCTGCTGATTGTCTTCTCCCTTGGCTCTGTAAATTTGAAGGTATATTTTAAATTAATTTATGAGCACAAACATGTACCTATGTATGTTTATATTTATAGAGAAGTATTTTCCATGCTATAAAATATCTTATTTTTCATAGGTTGTAGGTACATAAATAGACAGCTTTAATTTTAAAAACTATCTATGTACCACGCTTTTGTGGATGCCTCAGCGGACGAGTGGGTGGATGACTCAACGAGTCGAATGCCAAGGTTCTATAATTAAATAGGCTTTAAAATGTGTGCATCTGAGTAGCACAGCGCTATTACTTTTAGTACAACAGAAAAAAGCGAAAATAGTGTCACTGATAAATATCGTACTAGTCATGGCGAAAATGTAAATAGGCCACACTTTGTGATGTTTCTGAGAGCGCCGAAAAACTTACTACTACGTTTGGTCTGGCCGTATTCACAATCCGTGATACATGATCACCCCGACATGCTTGGTTTGGTTTGGAAGCTGAATGATGATGTTGATGCTCCTGGTCGTGTTCGTGGCATTACTACTGAACTTTTTTTTTGGAAGATAACATAATATGGCTCTTAAAAATAAACTTTAGTAGAGAGATCAAGTTTCATTGTTTTTTATACTCCGTCTAAAGAAGTGATTCTGTTTAGAGCCCATACCTAAATATCTATCCTATGAGGACGTATATGTGTGAGGTGTGAAAACAAATTTGCCAGGCCAGTATAATTTCCAATTTGAATATAAGCATACGATTTTTATCGAATCTGCATCTGACTTTATTTGGTGAAAGGCATCATTAAGTTAATGTCTGAATAGTGCGCACCATTTGCTATTAGGTTGACAACGCAGAGGAGCTTTTTCAGACTACGTAAAACAAACATTATCCTAGAGAAATCGTTCACCATGTCATCCAAGTCTCCGATTGTCTATATTATCACAATGCTATATTCGTTTCAGTAAGCCTTTTGTACATGTCGCTGTCTTTCCAAAACCCATTTGACAAATAAATCCGAGAAGAGATTTTAGATTTTGAAAAAAAATTGAATTTCATGGAGGCTAAGAAGCATCAATTTTCTTCAACAAAAATTCCCCATTATAGTTTAAAGAAACAAGATTAATTTCCTTGGTCGTGTTACATATAATTGACACATGTTAAAAAGTTTGCCCAGATGCAGGTTCACGCTATCCGACTATGTATACTTGAATTTTTGCATTTTTAGCACCAAAACGCAAGAAAAAGATAGCGAAATGTCTATTCTTATTTTTCTTATGGACATGACTGGAGTAAAAAAAAAGTATTTTTACTTTAAGAATGTATGCATCATACTGACGATCTGCCACTGCCACATGCTGCCGACCTTTCCCAACTTCGGTATATATTGTTTCCCAAAGTACATTTCAGACATTCATAAACGTGTGCGCATGTAATTGCAATGAGTAGAATGAAGGCACAAACTGCAACCTGAAATTTAGCAAAGATTAACAACGATTTTTTTGTATGATGAAGACAAATTATGTATTCATCTCTCTAGCCATTCCGAAAATCGCCGCACCGTTGCTTGAAGTTTGTTCTTTTATTTAAGTAAACTTGAGTGCTGCTGGTTTTAATTTATACCAACGTACCTTTTTTATTTCAGTTTTCATTGATGCATGATTTTGTACTTGTAGTGCTCGTAATTATGATTCATTAGTTACGTTGCGTGATGGTCCTCTCTTTTCTTAACTACTCATGCGTTAGGCAAAAGGGGAAATGTAATTAGGTAAATAAATATTTTGCAAGTTCAATACGTGTTATTGGGAATGCATGCAGGAAATTTATCGCTAGCAGAGCAGCTATTAGGATATAATTTTCCATATTCTAGTGACGTTGGTACACACCGTTACATTTGGACACTAATACTGATGATTTATTTGCGACAAGTACGAGTATTGCATGGCTAGCATTATTTAATGGGATATGCTCATTTCTTGGAGCAGGCACCGTATATAAAGTAACACGAGTTTTGATAAAAGCATAAAGCGAGTTATTATAGGGATGTATTTAAGAAAAATTGCAGAAATATCTTACTTTCATTGGAAAAAAGAGTTGTTAATAAGCATGCACATAAACTTAATATTCTTAAAATGCATCGTATTTTGATTAATAGCGAATATTTTTAATTCAGTTTAAATATGACTTTTTGTGTTTTCTTTTGACCATATCAGTAACAGATAACGATTATAAATTATGACTACCTATGCACTATATGGAATAATTTTTCCATGTAATAAAACAGCATGATTACAGCAATGAATACTTTAGTATAAGTATATAGTTGATAGTAGAGCTCATCCTTCACTAACTCCTCACGGGGTAGTTCAGAGTTCAGATGAATTACGAAACTCTATTTTCGGACTGGGAGTTACATATATAAATGATCACCTCCCATATTTTTCATTTTTGACTTTATACAAAAAAAAAAGAAATAAGAATCGGTTTTCGGTATGCTACATCCATAAAACCAATTCAACTTTCTTTCAAGCTAGGTTCCCTAAAACTATAAAGGATTCCATAAGTGTTTCAAATTTGAAAAATAATATCAGGTAAGTTCTGAAATTGTTTTTTATAGCGTTGTTTGATCGTTAATCGTTTATCATCAATCATACAATGAAATCAAGTTGGATACTTTAAATCTCTCGGTCGGCATTTCACAAAAATTATGTAGGCAGCTGGAATATTTTTTTAAATTACAGTAAAAGTACAAGATCGAATCGCTTATACCTTGGTACAACAAATAAGTACGATTGCAACCTTACCCAAAACTAACTTCAGACAATATTGCTTTCGCCTTGCAGAATATATTTGTGTTTACGTGTAGGCGTTTAAGCGATTTCAACGTAACTGACTTGACAGTATTCACACGTGAAGTATGTGTATGCGACATGCGTCGCAATATAAATATTTGCGCTGTTCTTGTTATTCTTAACTTAGAAATAATTTACCATCACGTATATCATGGTATATAGTCAGGTTTTCGGTTTGTGACTTCAGTCACGTAAGTTGCGCGTCAATAATTTTCATATTCAGTTTCCATAGACTATTACGATCTGGGATAGTATAGTACCAAAATGGGTGAAATATATTTGAGGCAAGTTTTGAAAATTGTTGTGCTTATTAGACGTACCATAGGTTTAGAATGTATTGAAGTAACCGAACCAGCAGTTGTACAACTATTTGGGCAGTTATCTCACTGTCGCCTAAGGATTTACAGTGACATCGACGTTTCTTCCTTTCATAAAACATTTCAATCAATTCTAACTTCACACCAGCAGCAGAACCTCGATATCGTATACTCAATAAGAAACTTATTACCATCAAAATAGAATGCAAGTCGTAACCAGGCAATCTCCGTTAGAAATCCTCAACTCATTCTGCATAAGAAATTGCATTGTCTTTCGCACATGCATGAATATCCGGGCACTAACTCAAGGTTACGGACGCAACTAAAATCGTTGGACACCGAAGTGTGGATATCTAATCCAAAATATTTATTCTTGCTCACTGAATCTTAGGAAAATCTCAGAAATTTCGTGTCATACTTGAAAACTTGATATTACACAATCGGCTACACATTATTCAATAGGTCTCAAATTTACATTGGCTCTACAATATGCCGATATCATGAAACTATGGAGAACGTTCGTACGACAGCAAGCCTTAATAATATTTTTGTTGAAACAGATTTGCCACTCAATCTGCGACAATACAGGATTCAAAGTTGTGACCGTATAAGCACAACCAGTACAAAAATATATCTTCAATCCCTGGAACTTTGTATCTATAGTGCGCTAAGTGAGAAGGTAAACTTTACTTTTGTTGAGTCAGCCTTCATTTCTTATCCTTGGGCATTTACAGTTGTGAAGGGAAAAACTGAAAGATTTGATGAAGCTCTGACAGAAATATTTGACATGATACTTTGGACTGACTAGTTTATTCGCTCTACATATAGCCATGCGCTTCTCCATTGGAATTTCAATTATGGCATGGCAATCACAATCTATCGTGGAGATATCAAAACTGCCTGTCAATTAATCACTTTTGTGGGAGGAGCCTTAGTAGAAAGTGGCTTATATCAAAAGATAAAGTCGCACTTGTCGCAGTGGAAACATATCAGGTGGCACCTTATGAAAAAGCTGGTTTGCGCTTTTACTATGGGCACCTCAGTAAATCTTCTGTATCGTGCTGGTTTGTCCTCATTTTTAACAAAGCCACCTGAACCAAACCACTCAACTTCTCTAGACAAAATTGCTGTGAGCGAAATAAAAGTAGTTTCCTTTAGTTTTGTCATTAGAAATAACACTAAAATGTTACTTATCCTTTCTCGTCTACATGAAGCTTTTGTTTCAGCTAAGAAGCAAGGTATGAAGTATTCTGATTACTACAAAATGTTTAATAGGTCAATAAAACAACTTCTAGTTGAACTCAACGATATGCGCAAATTTACGACAGGACTCTTTGCTAAAAGAAGTATGAATATTTGGCCAGCAAAGCAGGAAAATGGGGCGAAATTCATGGTGAGTTTATGGTTTTTGAGCAAATGCAGTATATAGCGATGCAGAAGGAACTATTACAACTTGTGTGTAGGAATAATGTTTGTATTTTGTATTGAGTTGTGTATGAGGAAAAGAAAGGCGAACTCTGACGTTGTGGTAATAAGTTACCAGGCCAGATCTCGAGGTGACTAATCAAATATTAGTATAACTTCTGATAGCCTTCCAAAAAGATAATAGTTATGGTAATTTAGGTTGTGGGAGAGAAGGATATAGAACCATTAACAATTGGGAACATAAATTTGTCCATGCTTGATGCAAGTTCTAGGATTCTTGCAATCATACGTACTTTTAGAGCATTACTTTACTCCAAGGACTCGCATTTTACGCGATTTGATGTAAATGTATAATATGAATATCTAAGTTGAATAGCCTCCGAAGAATTCTCTCATTGAAAATCTATAATTAATACTTTTGCAATGGTGTAAATTGCCATTTGCGTCGGCTCGCACAGTTTTTTTGCATTTGTACATTGAGAAATGCTAGTTCGAAATAGATTTCTCGCTAAATTTTTGCAACAACCGTAATTTCTACAGAATCCACAAGAACTCACTATACAGCCGTATTAATTATGTTACGACGAGTATAAACTTTACTGCTAATCAAATAAACGATGTTGTACCTATCTTGTTATCTGCTATTCGCAAAGGAGAGGAAATACGTACTACATGTATAAGTAGGTATATTTAATCTTTTCAGAAGTAGTGGTGCGTATGTATATGTTTTAAATCTGTCGTGTATTGGTGTACACTTGTGTCCATTACCCATTATATACTGAGGTTACAACAGCATCATAATTCTTAAAGACATGAAATAAGCATAACCGCTAAGTTTAATTCTTAATTTCGTGTTGGCATTTGTTATATTATTTCGAATTTTCAATTCATTCATTATAGTCCTTTCGCATTCCCGTTATCACATGTTTACAGTCCAAAAAAATCCTTAATCATGTATTTCCTACACTACTAGGCGATTGGAGTAGTTTGTGAATGCTTTTGGAAATAATGTACACATAAAACTAAATCATGAACGACTCAGAACGCTTATCATTCTGGACCTGTTTCTTCCTGAATTCATGTAACTTCACTGTTCATGAAACTGTTAGCTCCGGGAATACAAACAGTAGCCATGCTCATGATCAGAAATTTCATTGCAAGGCACACGCGGAGTATCTCATGGGATCAGAGAGTGGTAGAGCAATTTGCATATTACTGGCTACCCTCATTTGCCTAATGGTGAGATTGTTTGGAGGGCTCTCGATTGTTCTGAATATAATATAACTTCAAAAGTATTTTCCTGGAAGAGTTCCGTTCATAGAAGCGCATTTTCTACTGGCATTTTTCAGATGATTCTTAGTCCAGCGACTAGCGACTGTGGGATATACTTATTTCACGGTTTCCATTGTAAATACAGCATAAAAATCCAAGGATCATAATTAAAGGCGAAAATATTAAAAGTTTCGTAAAAGATTTTTAGTTTTATTGCATTTACAGAAGACCGGGACAGGTCTCAACTGGTCATGCATTTGTTTTTTGCATTTAAAGCGATCCACATAATAACACGAACTATTTCTGTTAAGGTTACTATTCTTATAACATTCGAGCTATATAGTATGTTGTCTTCGCGTTCCCAAATAGTTCTAAACAGTATTTACAT